>JAAAKL020008031.1:0-16306 GCA_010016065.2 Carybdea cf. marsupialis auct. non (Linnaeus, 1758)
TGGTATAAGTTTTACTGATTTCTTCCTATCTCAATTCTGACGATTTTGTACTCTGAGGAGTGTCAGACGAAAAAAGCCTTTCAGTACTAAAATGTTTTCGCTATTTCGTGCAGTTTTACTGTTTTGTACCACCAACAAACTATTTGGATAATAAGTAAATCGTACTGAAAACTGAAGTTCGGAATGTTTTGCTCCAAAAAACAATTTGAATGTTGCAAATAGCCCAATATCGTTATGATGGGCCTGATAAACGGAATATAGTTTTTCGTTGGGGGGTACGAAAGTATAGTTGCAGCCAGAAATGGATGGTGATACGGAAAGGGGTGCGATAAATAGGCAAAAGCCAAGAGCCACCACTTGATGCCATATTGATATAAGTAGCCAGCGCTTGTTCCAAGATATTGAGTGTACATGTTACTAAGAACTTGTATTTCTTTCTGACTATGATTTTTTATAATATCATAAACCATGTGTATGTATATTTATAGTGCCAATGATTGTTTCATGTCGTGTCATCAAACGGAGAATTTATCCAATCAAGATTACTATTTGTTGACTGAAAAGCACAGTTTTAAGTGAGGAAATTAACTACACCTACAGTAAAACGATAGAATAATTGAGGTGTCAATTATCAAGGAAACACTGTACTCTTGTATTGCAGCTGTTTATCAAACAAATATGGACTGGAAATGTCTGCTTTATCAGCTTTTCCACCGATTATAATTTGAAGACTTGTATGAAGTAATGATTACTCAGATAATGCAGCTGTTGTAGAATGATATTATGACTTTGACGTGTATGCAATGCCAGATGACGACCACACGAAAGACTGCGTTAACATATGTTAAGCATAATAAACTCACCCTCTTTTAGTGTACATTGCCACATGTTCAACCAGATAGCTAGCGCTGATCTGCCGTACCCCTTACATACACCTCCCTTTATACTCATACCGTTACAGCCCCTGGTACGACATTTAGCTGTGGACGCTGCTGTTGTAATATGTAGATTGTAATAATGTAGATTTGCTTAGTTGGCTACGTGCTTGGCAACAAGAGACCATACGTTGACATGCTTACGCAGCCTACACCAATCCTAAGTTTCCTCTCATGTGACTCTTATCCCTAGACTCTTTCTCTCATTCTCTGTTTTGTTTACTGTCTGTGCTTCCTTCCTATTGTAGTCAACCGATTGAAGTGATTGGGTGAAGTCAGGTATCCTACACACCCTGCATTTTATGCCTCGGGCAAAACATGGTTACCTCTGCCTATTGATGCTTTTGTCGTAGTCGTTCTTTCTGGTTTCGCACGAAGATTAGTGACAAGCGAACCCTAAAATGTTCAAGAATATAGTTTTTCATTGTATTTCAAGTCTACCACAAGCATTGGTAGTCAAGATTCAACAGTACCCATATAGAGAGTACGAGGTACGTTGACTATTAACTTTGCACATTATTAGCTACTAAGACAATAATTTGATATATATTGTTCCCACTTTGTTATTTAAGACTATCAGATTATTGGATAATGTAATGTATGATTATGTGTTAAAACTGTTTACATGTATATTTACTGCTTTACTATCATATATTTCTCTTGTAGTTTTTAAGGGTTTGTAAATGATATTATAAAAGATTTCAAACGAAGTTGTCATTACAAGACTCCAAACTCTGTCGGAAAGAATTACTTGCTATGGCCCCCCTATTACACATACCATTACGTTACTTAATATTTTTAAAACATAATATTCTGTTGAACTTGCTCTTATTACAAGATTACATCACAACTCTAGAAGCATCAGTAAAAACTGCTGACTACTACATCACAGCAGCGAAAGAGGCCGACACAAAAATAAGACTACAAAAATGGGCTGCATATTTGTATATTTTATCTTGTTAAGATAACCCTTTAATACAATACTTTATTCATTTTATAAAAAAATTGTTTTCACTGACAGATTAAAGTGGAGCCAATGAACCATGCCCCCCAAACAATAAGGTCTTGCTAAATGACTTATTATGGGACCAAGGTATTTTTCATGGGCGCAGATCGCTGTTAGAATGTGGGGGGCAAAAGGATTAAACGTGGATAATTTGATATCTCCGGGCTCAAAAGTGTGGGATAAAGCAGCTGTTGTTCCCCAATCCTGAAAAGTGTGGGGGGACGAGTCCCCCCCCTGCCCAGCCAGAATCTACGCCCATGGTATTTTTAGTAGGCCAAGCCGATCAATTTGTCTTAAAAATTACTAATTCATTACGTTGTCACATATATCTGGCATTAATTGAAAAGAGCACGAACATAGATAAATCGATAGAGACAAATAAGCTATAGTAATTGTACAAACATGTCACCAAGAGTTGTGAGACCTTTTTGATCATCAACCATCAACAATGAGTTGTCTTTTGAGATCATTACTTGGATTTTGTACTACAAATAACTTGTTCAAATATATAAAAAAGATAAAAACATTAGAATCTAACGAAAAAATTGCTACTTGATTCAGAAAATTTACTCTCTAAGACTTTTTCAGGAAATGGTCATGAACTGATTACTAAAATGAGAAGAGTTAAGCTTATGCTTAAATATGTCAAATAAGGAATTGTTGTTTCAGTTGCAAAGTAAGTTCATTACCATTTTGTGGAGGAACTTTAAGTAAAGCATATGAAACCCTGATACAAAACATATTGCCAATAGTAAAAATAATCGTCCGGCCTTGACATAAGCTGCCTGTTTGTTTTCTATATTCCCCTGAAATCCTAAAATTAAAACGTCAAGCCAATACAAATCTAAGTACATAACCTTCTTCAACCAGTGTTTCTTTAATGTCAACCTTTCTTGATATCCGAGTTTAAGGGCCTTATGTATGCTTAGAACTCTTTAAAAGGCGATTTTCCTGGATTTACTTTGCACCATAGATCAAAAGCAAATTAGTGCTAGTCGAAAAACCATTGAACATTATAAATATAGTATATGGAAAAGTTAAGCCAAGTTAATTTAGCAAAGTGAAGTTGATTTAAGGAAAGTAAAGCAATTGCCATTTATAAGATATGTTGTCCATGGAATGTTTACAACTCAAATACCCCGTTGCTCTGGCCTAATATAGGGGTAAGGGCTCTTCAAACCCACTCACTACAACTCAGATGATGACAAGCAAACAGCCACAGACGAAATTTATGTTTTCGCAATTGTTGCTATTTCCCCATGTTACACCATGGTGCAGTGTAGTACAGTATAGCCAAGAGATCTACCTTGCCACATGATATTACAGACAGGTAGAGGCTCACACATCAGATCCACACGCGATTGCTGTTGATTATGAGGTAGCGTTCTCGGGCACGCCACCCGCACTTTAGTGTCTTTTTATCAGATGTACAGCTCATGGGTGCCAAGCCATACCTGCTATGCCCAATAAAACACTTTCAAATTCTACCCCTTAGAACAACGAAAAAAACCCATGAGTGTTAAAGTAGACATTCATTTATGTGCGTGGACTTGAAATGAACCCTAACAATGGCGGAGTTTGGCTTCAATTCTGTAAAAAGGGCACATTGGCCTTATTTTCTGTTAAAATTTATTCACAAGATGAACTGGAGTTACAAAAGTAGTGATGATAACTTTAATCAAGCTACATGTGACTAGGAACATTCTCTTTCCAATGCACACTTGACAAAAGGTTCTAACAAACAGCATTTTATTCCATGCTTGCATGTAGTTAGGTGACATATACAAGACTGTCTGAAGTACTCTAATGAGCAATTGTATCTTTAACAGATAGTAATTCTGCACAAAAGTTGCTTAAACAAGAAATACAAAGTTAATGGCAGGGCGGTATCGAAAATTGACCCTAATAAACAACATAAATTGTATTCTCACACTCTGTGGTGTAACTGTTACTATTAAGATTTCGTTAGACGTAATAAATTACCCATACTCTGATCCATACCGATCAATTTTCAAGACACCTTTCCTATCTATATAACTGTAGGCTACATTGTCATCTGAGGGTGGCCAGCGTATGGGCTAAGCAAGAAGGGTTACCTGACCAGCAAACCTTCATATGAAAGTTCATGGGGAAATTCTATATGTAATTCTATAAATATTGAAAATGATTTCCGAAAACGTCTACCCTGGCTCCATTTCTGCATGATTGTAGTAGTATTTTTATATTTGATGTACTTATTGCTTGCTACCTGTTGCAAATGACTATTTGCTTCCAGTAGGACTATTCCTGTTTGCCTTTTCCAAGGACTTAAAACTTCAAACACTTGTCATTTGTTCAAGAGTGGGTGCAATCGTGGACCTTTCCCTCCAATCCTAAAATTTCGATCACGCAAAAAGCGGTTCTATAAAGTAGTCCGGAAGTTAGTCAAAGAAAACCTTAATTTTGTTAATAAGATATTCTCTGAGTTACTTCCTTGGGCAGTAATGCCAGATTGTGCGAGAAGTCGCGTGACTATCAACTCTCAGTGGTGGCTTAAAATGACCTATTGGCGACTTTCTACTTTTTGTATACACTACGTGTATACACTCTGGTTTCTGATAGAATCATTTAAAATATCTTTGTATATTACCTAATTACAATACATCAAATTCTCACAACCCCACAAAAGCTTCTTCTACTTGACAGAGAATGCAACACATCTATTCAGAGTATCGTATATTGGTAAATTTTGATTTCTGTGCATCGTAGATATTAGCCTGTCATCATAAAAGCATCGTACAAAACTTTCTACTGTTTAATGCAACACAAGGCATTTTCATCTGCAGGAAAAGGAGAATGCGAGGGACTAATTTGTACTAATTCCGAATTCAGCGTAGATGAAAATGTACCTTATACAATATGGAAGATCCGACGAAACAACGTGAAGACATGATAAAACAATAAGTAGTCGTTGTTGTCAATTTATGCACCGATTTAATAATCAGGGAATCAGTGGCAAAGTCTGGTAAGGAAAATTCCTAGCTTAAAGCGAGGCAGATAAATTAACGAACGATGGGAGGGGGTGAAAGTAAGGGTTTGGAGCCAGCTGTAAGCACAAATTTGACTTCCTCGTTACTGAATATCCCTGAAATTGATTTTCAGAGGGTTAATAGACTCTACATAATTGAAAATATGTTGTCAAAGACAGATCAAATTCAATAGACTAAGCAGCAACCAGAAGAGAAGAACAACAAAAACTGTAATGTAGAGATTGTTATCAATTGCATAATGAAATAGAATAAAATTGAGACAATACTATTCCCTCCCAAAAGAGAATACAACGATATGTCATCAACAAAATATATTTTCTCATAACAAAAAAACAAAGTTAGACCCAATATTTCTGAGAAAAAAATCCTTCCTGAATGGAACGACTCCTATACCTGAATAATGTGAGCTAATGAAGAAGATTGCAGATCCCCCATAAAATTTTCAATGGCTCCCACGACGCATATTGAGTTTATAGTGCGCCGAGTCGCAGCAAGCAGCACACCATAAAATAAAGGACAAAATTTTTAACCAAACAATGCCACAGACCTGATAGTCATCCTTAACAAGACTTTATGGCATGCAGTTGCAACATTTGTGAGGGGAACGACATCTATTTCTGGAAAAAGCTGCTTTGGGCGACTTTAACCCTTTACTTAGGTGCCTTGGCGCATAACCAATCTGGCAACACTGTTCCTAAGTACCGGTCATTCTATTTTTCGAATGCTATTTTCTTAAATGAAAACTTGTTTATGTGTTCGAAACTCTATTATCGCTGATTCGTAATGTTTGAATTGACGTAAGCACAGAATTAATTAGTAAGAAAATTTATCAGCGAGAAAAAGAAATCAGTCTACTACGAAGACAAGGCTGATATTGGACATGGGACAAAACTGTACTTCTTGCTTTGGTGCAAGAAAATCGATCGAGAGGTCATTTCCATGGGATGAGCTTCATTCAACTGGTAATTATTTCTTCTCCACTTGAAATAAATATATTTTATGTTTAAATACAATGAGTTTGAGTTACAAACAACCAAACAGAGTTATATTTAAAATAATACAGAGGGAGGAACCTTGGCTTGCAGTTACGATTAGTTAAAATCCTGGGGTTATTTTGTTGGTATTATACAATTTTACTATCCTTACCTTGCTGTAGCACATAATTTATACTTCTAAAGCCGGCTAAAATTACTGAGCGTTGCTGTGGTTTAAGAACTTTAAATCAGAGGCTTTAAAAGCTCTCCTGGATTCAGCATCAATTATCGATTTAGTCAAGATGTTGACACTAAGTTCTCTTGAGTTGATAAAGATCCTATTCTTGCTTTCTAATCGTAACACAGAAGATCCTAGAGGATATCAAATTTCCTGTAATGAAGCTTAAATCTTTCGTGACCTTTTTGATGTGAAGCATACCCCGTGTGATATGGAAATTTAAAGCGTGGGTGTATCGTCAAGAATGTACGAGAGTGAAAGCCCGTATTATGACAAATGATACACCATAGTATACTGGTAGATGTAAATCTGCGTTCTGTTGATTTCTCCTTTAGCAATTGAGGAGAGCGATAGCACTGTCTATGTATCAGTAAAGATGTGGCATAGCAAAGTCGACCTCGCTCTACAGAGATCTACTGTATGTATGAAAATATCTCTAAGATATCACTTCGAAAATTGCAAGATGAATAGCAGTGAAAATAAGTACTGAAAACTTTTGAGAAATCCTGGCAATTTACGACATATTTAGGCTTACTTCTTAGTGATTGGTACAATAATACCTTGATGGCATACATCCCACACAAAGCTGAGCATAAATATGCACATCAGTGTAGGCTTTCCTACGTTGCATGCAACTAGTATTCGTTAAAGAATACCAGTAATCGACCCCGCAGCCAGCAGTTTAGATTGGAAGGGGTTCAAGCATATAACTTGGAGGAGCACCCAGTATCTTATCAAACTGAAATGAATCGTCTGTATTTTGTTTTTAATTGATATAATGCCAATAGGCATATTGACGCTTAACTTTCTTAGAAATGCTTTAAATTTCTTATAATTGACGACCACTGATCGCATGATGCCTGATTTCACAATTAAAACACCTTTTTCTAACGAGAGAGGATTCTATAAAATCGATAATTTAACAATACGATAAATTAACTTAAACTTTCAATGCAAACCCTAGAATTATACAGATTGTGGATTTTCTTCAATAGTAGCTATAATAACAGCACGTTGGTATGTCCCTTCTTTCCTTATAACAAGAGTATTAAAGCATTTTCTTTCTCATAGAGCGATTTTAGTGGTGGGTATGCAGGGGGCTACAAACGTAATTCGGTTTTACCTCAAAAATCCACCTCTTCTTTATAAATTGTGCTCACGAGGCATGTCGCATCCATCAATTTTAGATTAATCATCCCCCCCTCTCGAGAAAGTTTCTTATTCACTCCCCTAACCATCCTTCACTTGGTTCTTTGTGATAGCTTTGTCTATCTTTTCAACATCTGTCAGCCCATTTATTGCATTAAAGTAAGGTGTTGCAACCTAATTCTGCCTCAGGGATAGTATAATAGGGATCTGGTATAATCGGTCATTCATGTTTGAATTAGCACACATATCTTTCAAGACTCAACTGTTGGGGTACTCTGGATTCTAGAAGGCACGGCCCCCGAAGATGACAAAGCTATTTTCTGAAAGGAAGTTGTTTTTAAACAGGGTGTTCCCATTTACTTTCTTAAAAGATGTATCACTTATTCACAGGTCATTGGTATGACGTGAAGAGGGCCCACGCGCGCGGCTTCGACGATATCTCACACCCTGGAGTGGTACTTAAGACCTTCAAGTCTATTGAAGACGACAAGCAAGTTATTGTATCATATGACAAAAATGGTAAGTTATCTTTCCATTGAACGGTACTGGTCTCCAGCGAAACATCTTCAAAAAATTATCAATACCCAATGTTGCATTCTTGCTTTTTTATCCTGTGGAGATGGAGATAGTTAAGTTTTCATTTCGTGTAGTTCTAATACATGCTCTATTGAACTCTAGTGTAGGATGTTTAATGCAAAAATAAATGTGTGCAATGTATACGAGGATATTGACACATTGTCGGTGTAGAATTTGCATGGTAGAACAAAACTTAAAGAAAGAGGGGGAAAGCGGTCTGTTAAATCATTTACAACCTCAGATCCAAGTAGATTCAGCCAAGCGAATAACGAGACAGAAGTACAACGTTTGAAACTATGGCTGGTATGAGAGGTATTGGCATTCTCAGTCCGGGCAACGGTTCGAATCCTGTTAGTAAAATACTTTCCCTAATATCTTTTCACACTTATTATTCAAATTCTCTCATCTTAAATATATTTTCAAAGACGACTTTTCTAATTTTGTTAGCTAAAATTTGCCTTTTTGCGCTCTTAAAAATATCATCGATTTAAGAGAAATTTACCGCAACCAAAGATTAGAACTTCTTTTCTTCTAGATTGTAGAATAGAGTATGGAGCTTTTCCGTTTTAGGTACATCTTAGCTCAAGAGCTGAGAACTTTTCTCGTCCATCGATGCAAGAGCAATAACTGCAATGCTGGTTATTGTGACCAAACAAAATTCCACAAGGAAATTCAGAGCTAATAGGAAAATATCTGGATATGGGAAGCACTTTAATTATAAAAGTATTAGATGTCACTGGGTATACGTTTACCACGATAATCTGCTGGCTTCATTAACTTTTTTTAATCCTTCGCTCACTACAAGGCAAGGTTGCCACTTCAAGATGTTAAGTTGCTTTGAAAGAGGTAGAAAGAAAATGTAAAGTGAAAAATAGATGTTATAACAGACAAAAAATGAAAGATTTCCAAGAAGATGGCGATTGACATTAGATTTAAAACTATCAAGATCATAAGTAAGAGGAAAGCAGTCCGAATACAGAGACTTCCAGATTGGATTCCATTAACTTTAAAATAAAGTCATGGAACATAAGTGACGTAGGACTCCTCAATATGGAGAGTCTCTATATAGTACGTCAGGAACCAGTTCAGAACAGGAGAAAGAGATCATTACCACATAATAATTTTAAACTTCAGTGCCATATATTTATTCTGTAACTTTACAGAGAATTCAGCTTCAACATTGTATATATATCATTCTCACTGTTTTCACCCATTACGACGGGGACAGCAAGATTTACATGAGTGGAACTAGTACAACAACAGTACAAACATAGTCAACATACTAAGAAAAACGAAACAAACCATTAAAAAAAAATGGAAAGAAAGTAAATAGAATTTACACCAAGGAAAACAACCACAAAAAACAAGCCAACTCTAATTAATAAAAGTAGAGGTTTGCTGGATAATAATAATAATAATAATAATAATAATGATAGTGATAATGGGAAAGTTTTGCTTGCTAAAATTCTGCTAAATGTAATTTGCACCTACTTGCAAAACAATTCCGTGGTTGACATTCTCGTTCAATATTTGAAGCGCATCAATTTTTGTCATGTGTTGTTATTTGACCTATGAAACAAGATTTGTTCTTGCATTTTTATTCCCTAAAAACATTCATAAATTATGTATGTTTTAGACAAAAAGAGAAAGAATGCCATCGTAAAATGCAGTGTATGCTACCCATCATTAAAGGCTGAGGTAGACCTTAAGTTGTCGTTAACAACGTTTTACACTACATTCTTCCAATCAAAGAATTTGCTGCAACTGAAAGCTTGTTTGCAGCTGTCTTTTTAGTAAATTTATATTTTAACTTATGCATGAAACGCCTTTTATATTTTTGGGATATTGCTAAGTTACGTAGCCTGAGGTCAAGAATTTAACTTGCGTAATAAACTATTTAAAAAGATACTGGAGCCACTGCCAACCTTAAATCAACCAGAGTCCTTATTGCGTTTCTATTTTATGTACAAAGTCATTTCCAGGGGGTATATACAGGGGGTTTTAGTGGGTCACAGGCTTTTGGTAACATACTTTTCTATTTCTTTAGTATCTTTCGTAACTTGTTTTTTTGGGGGGTACTTTTCTCTACCCATTTGACGTGCTATTTGCAACTGTAGAACCTGGTAAATTCGTGTTTCTTTCTGAAATCGTTGGTAAAAAACGTTGCAAGCCCATATGGCCTTGTACAGCCGTAAGAGAGCTTTTATCATGCAAGGCACACAAACCTTCTACTATGATATTGTTTGTTTAATACGTTTCTAATGATAAGCATCATCATGGTTTTGGTTCAGTTTTCAAGCTATCATGAGGTACTGTAGCTGATAAATAAACAGATTCTGACGGGTAAAAGAGATAAAATGTTATCTGAACACAGTATTAAGTATGTACAGCGCCATGTTAATAGTTTTTATCTCCCCTCCATCACCTCCCTCCGAAAAGGATCAGGCAAACCACAAAATTAATTAACACAACACAATTTATGGTGGTAATTCTACTTTCTTATATGTTTGTAGGTGCTGACTGATACATACGACTTTCAGTCCTACTGATATCGATGAGAGAAAAGTTGTGTATTTAAAACGGTTGCTAGATTGCAAGTTTATGGTGATCTGTAGCTCGGCTCGTAGAGCCTCGTGCTGATGTTACCTCAATTGGGCCCTCTTTTGGAAGGCATTCCAAATTTTACCGTCGAAAATAACAATTATGATATATAATCTGAAAATCGTCTCCTTATTTTATATAGAGTTGATTATGGCATCATCATTGTATATTTTATTATTCTTACAATTGCAATAATTGATAAAAATTCATTGGAAAAAGGTAAATAAAGGTAAATGCATATCAATAAACATTACTGAATTCATATTTCAAGCTTCTTACAAGCGATTGTAACAGCATACGGCAGGTTGTTTTTCAGTTATACGAGCCATGCACAGCTAAGACAGGGGACTATAGTATTAGCTTTGAAATGACCTATTTCCTTTGCCGAAACATCAAATTTTATCTGTTGTAGAGAAAATTAACTTTCTTAAATACCGAAGGTAATTCGAAAAGAAATTGTGAATTTCAGTTACGTCAAATTGATGAGCTTAGAACAGAAATTATGAATAGCAAATTAAACACGTCTGGAATGAACATATGAAAGCCGCCATGATATAATATTTGAATAAGTTAATAATTTCCTTTTAGTAAAATTATGTTATCTGGATGGCCTTCAAAAGTTGTCTCTGCGTTACGTTGCATATTTATTTATTGATTGTGATGGTATCAATTTAAAACAGCTTTTTCAAGAAGTACGTCCAATAGTTGTTTCACTCTCATTAGTCGAAGAAAGCCATCAAAATCCTGAATTGTGAATCATTGATGCTGTTTTTTCCAACTATAGTCTGGTTTACATTTCATTCAAAACGAGGCGCTAATTGCCTATCTAATTGTTTAGCCATGACAAAAAGACTTGCACTGGAAGTGCTCCCTCATAGTCATAAAACGCATTCCACCCAAATTGATTATCTCTCCCTTATTCATTTTACAATTGTTGATTTTAATACTACTTCAAGTAAATAATTAAGGAAGCCACAGAGTTATGACAGTGCGAAGCAACCTTAAACCCTGGATTAGTGGGGATGGGGTTGGTGGTGGAGGAGGAACTCAATTTCACAGAGGCTTATCCTCGATTTAAATTAGTTTATTTTGAAAAGGTCTTGACCTGATATATACTTGCAAAATCTCTTTGCTAATAATACGGACAAAGGTGTTTCCTGACTGGCATTTTGGTCTCTGTTTCATATAAGCGTTTGTTCCTATAGAAGATAAAACATTCCCTATGTATCCATGAGTACTTATGAAACAGACGAATTGAAACCATTGTTTTGCTTTAATACTAAAGGGGAACCGATACTGAAAATTTGAAAAATGTTGAGATAGTTTGAGTTCCTCATTACTAGCCAAATACTTAACCCTTTTCATTGATGAATTCAATTATAGGTTAATTTATAGATCTAATGGGTAAGTTTCAAATTTTAGATCAGCCAGGCTTAACTTTTTCTCTTTTCTGTCTTACACAAATGTAATCAATACAATTTGTACTTGCAAGGAGACGATTATAATGTTCCCAGTGTGTATAACCAATAATTTGAATGGTTCAGATTATTCCCCCTTTACGTCTTTCCTATCGCAACAACCGTTACACGAATACTTTCTTCTCGCTTCTGCAATACCATCATACACCTCAAAAGTGAGAGTGAGCAATGCTTAATAGAATTTTAAAAGTATTTTGGGTCTATTAAGTTCTGTCATGCTTGTTTATTTGTCTATCACATGTCAGTTATCATCCAAGTGTCCATTCGATGATGATGATGACAGTGTGTGTGGTCCTAGCTTTTCGCTCTTTAGAATCTTTTTAAACGAAAGTACATTAATAATTATGATAACAGAATTTACACCCAAAAAAAAGAAGATCGAGTTTTTTCTGACGTTTAATGCTTAAAGTTAAAAGACAAAAGTAACATTTCGAGAAAAGAACAGAAACAAGAAAGAGATTCTTCCTGTCGAAACCTGTCATATTTTAATTTAGGCTCGCATTGCATCACTTATATTGATCACTTCACTTGACTATAGATGTGAAGTCAATGTCGTTGGAATTATAACATGAGTATATTCACATTTGAACATAGATTAACAGTTTCCTAAAACTACATAGAAATAAAAACAGAAAGTCCTGCCTTCATTATCCGCACAACGAAGATGCAACCTTGATGTAAAGTCAAGTTTCAGTTAATTTCAGTTAACCCCGATGAACTCTAACAACAAATTAAGTACACTCTGTACGCCGCTGTCCATGGGTAATAACTTATGTAAGTGGTGATACTGTATTATTCCTCCGACTAAACATAGAATATCTGAAGATACCTTGAATCGCAGAATGCACTTTTCTCTTCAAGGCAAGTCTGTCTGGGTGTAGAAAGGTATAAATGATAGGATTAACAGCGCAACTTAAAGCTAGCAAAATCCGAAGATATACATTGGCCAAAAATGATAAGGATCTCCGAGTTTCGAAATTAAATTGAATCTTACAGAAGACCATTGTAAAGTATACAAGGGAGTAAATTCCTGATGGCAAAACACAAAAAGCGAAACAAACCATCATTGTCAATATCATTTTCCTTGCCAAACGGAATCTCTTCTTCCTTAAGTGTGATAAACCTGGAAACGTTGGCGCTAATCTGAGAGACTTAAACATTCGATGTATCATAAATGACATAAAAAAGAGGCAAGTTATGTCTCTGATTACACTCAAACAGAGATAAGCAAATGCTCCTGTAATTGTTTTCTTGTGAAAAGAAATATTCTCTGAAAGTTCTGTCACGTCACACAGTTTTTCAGCAACTACCAAAAAAGGCACACTGATTGCAACTGCTATGATGCTTCCAAGTATTATCGCAAGGCATACTGTAGTCAATTTTAATTGTGATGCTAATGGTGTCGTGATCATTCGATATCGTTCAATACAAACAATCATAATTATGGTGTGAGAGAGTGATATTGTATACGATATCACTAGTTTTGTAATCCAACATTGAAGAATTCGCTCAGCTGTACCGATCGCTGTATTCCTGAGTATTCGATCCAAAATTATTGCAGGAATAAAAATACAAGATAGGAGATCGCAAATTGCAAGAAGTAGTAAGAGTAACTCATTCCTCGATCGATTCCTTCTTCTTACCCATCCGAAATGGTAAATGACAATTGCATTTCCAATGAAACCAATGGTAACTATTAGGATACAAAGAAATGTCACTATACACAAATCTGCAGAAACGTTAATAGAGGGGATATTGAAACCATGCGACGAATTAACATTGCTTGAATTCATGTTGACACTTGTTACCCTAAGCTAGGACGAAACGGTCAGTTTAACTGCTCGTGACGGATACACTGTATTTTTACCCACCTATATAATTAGCGGTAAACTATTACCATCTTATAAAACTGTGGTTAGATTTTTATTGCAAAATGAAAAATTGTATTTACAGATGTATACTTGAAGTATAGAATTTTTGATAAAGCCGATAGCGTTAATTCTATACCTTGGTATCAAAATAGACCTGACTATAAGCGACCAAGGACCTCCCAAGAAATATATGCTACCAGCGCATCGGTGGAACAGAGCCTTCTCATCCTTCCGAGGTCATCCTAACTTTGAGTACTAATTTATTGAACAGGAACATTTAGTTTTTATTACTAAGTCTAACAATCGGTATCACAAACTACAAGAAATAACAGAAGAGAAAAGGAATCCATTCTAGTAGCTTATTGTATGCCATAATTTCTTAGGACGTTATGACCACACTATCAAATTAAACATAATATACGAACGACTACCTTCTTACATTACAGTCAAGCAATAAATCGACTTTGCCAGAGGATGCAGTGCTAAGATGGCTTCTACAATCTGTAGTGGTTAGTAAATCCCCCCCCCCCCGGGATGACACAGTGGTCGTTACTAATGCTAAATATAGGACAGTATGGCCAACAATAAATTGCTCTTAGAGTTGTCAGGCTGAGTCTCTAGCGTTGCAAGGACGCCACTTATCCTCTGGCAAGTAGATCGCAATCAAGAATAGTACGTTGAAGTCTCTTTAGTACTCCTTAGATCCTTGATATTTTCAAATTCTGAACTTCTAATATATACCAAAGAGGAAGATAAAAACGTAAAAAACTCTTACATTAATTAGTAGCCTGTGGAAGACCGGCGTGACCGGTGGAAGTCACCAGCTACACTTATCACAATTTAGTGCTACTTATTCATTTAGCCTGATTTCTTGTCTAATGTCCATTAATACGTAGCCTAGGTGTCCCTTCACAAAAAAGTTCTTTTAGACTTTTAAACACCCTAGTCCCACTGCGGGTGATGTCCTAGACAACCCTCTGATATCTTCTATATCCTACCAAAACCTACTTACCTTTACAATAATAAAATTTAGCTGCAGTTTGCGTCCACAAAGTAACGGAATGCAGAAAATTTTTGGCCCAAAATGTCAGTGGATGTGGAAGAGTTAAGGCAATCTACGTTTTACCAAAGGTCGATAAACGAAAAACCTAGAATTGTAAATCTATAATTTAAATCTTAAATGTTAAATCTGTAGTGTTATGATTTAATTATTGAAGAGACTAAGATCAGCTGTAGCAAAGCCACGAAAAGTATTTGAGCAAAGATTTAGAAGGACATAGAATTTGTAACTATTGATAATAAAAATACTGCCCAGGTTTAAAACTCGGAAGTCAAAATTTGCTCATTTCCTTCAGGAAGCAGAAGCAGTCTGTACTGTTACTTTAACCAAGTGGAAATCGTTGTTGTGAATTTCTAGTGCATAAAATTTTGTTGCAATCGGAATAAGTAACCCAATAAGTGGAAATCATGTTTTACTACCCGAAAAGCTACATCAAGATGAATAAATGGATAAATAGATATAAGGATAAATAGATCGATAAATAGATCGATAAATAGATAGAAAGATAAATAGATAGAAAGATAATTAGATAGAAAGATAAATAGATAGATCGATAGATAGATAGAAAGATAAATAGATAGAAAGATAAATAGATAGATCGATAAATAGATAGTGAGGTATATAGATAAATAGATAAATAGAAAGATAGATAGACAATTTAATTTCAGTGCTGATCCTATTAATTCACAAATTTGCCAGAATACAACATCTCTTTACTAAATTTATGTCTATTAACACAGTTTTGAATAGGCTAGTATTTAATATCAAAGAATAACAAACGATGTTTGAAACAGCTCTATTGAACAGATACTTACTGTTAACTGTATTAATCCGTCACGGCGTGTCACGAAAAATACCTAGCTGTATTATTTTTATGTTAGTAGATATGTAATCTTATTCAACATAGTATCGAAGTATGTTAATCTCGATGGATTTGGTACATTTGGCACATCACAGTGCCATGCAAAAGAAGATGATTAGGTACATGATAAAGGAACTGTATCTCTTAAAGGAACAGCATTTCCTCCCAATTACCTTAATAGAAATAGTTCCGCAAAATGGAACATCCAACAAACATCCGCAAAATTGTACCTTGAGGATTTTAGGGCATTTCTCACAACTTTACTTACCACTCTGTGCACCTGATTAGCTATACTTTCCAGGTAGCACACGAAATGCCCTGTAACAGGTATATTGCAATACCGCAAAAGAAGAAATACAGGATGTGAAAAAAGGCGAAATGGAAAAAATAAGACTATTTACGGTGATTGTTATCCCCCCCCCCCCCCCCCTCCCCCCCTCCCCTTTCTCTTTCTCTCTTTCTCTCCCTCTCTTTATTTCGGTTCTGACCAAACGGGGTGCGGGAGGAGTAAGGGGTGAGGTCGTTGG
>JAAAKL020008032.1:0-16305 GCA_010016065.2 Carybdea cf. marsupialis auct. non (Linnaeus, 1758)
TTGTTCTTTGTTATAGCCTACGTCTGTGCTTTTATGTATTGAGCACTGTTTGCTGGCGGATAATTAACTGGAATAATGTTGTATATACATGAAACCATCTATGTGTATAAATATTATATATATATTTCTCAAAAATGCGGTTTTTTCAATACATCTTTATATTATCTTTTATATATATATTTATATATATGTATATATTTATATATCAATATAGCAAATCACAAAAGATAATGATTTTCTGGGGTTTTGTTTATTTGGTATCGCGAAAAGAGATCAAGAGATATTTTCCATGATAAACTTTAAAAAATTTACATTGGATTACTTAAGGTTATTCCACATTTCCGAATAAACTGAGCATAATGGAAATGCAATGGATCAGCTTTTTCTCTCGCTCCCACTGACACAGTTTTCAAAATTACCATTACCTTCTGCTGTCTTACGCAATCATTTGTTACATATAAACAATAGCAATAGGGAATTAAGATTCGGTAATGCACGCAGTATGGTTAGAGACTGAGGGAAAGCAAATACACCCTTTAAATCACGCCAAAATGATCTATTTTTATTTGTATTTTGTTATCAGCTGGCAATGGAGGTTGGTCATCCCGTGGATGCAGCGACGTGAGTCTGGAGTTTGGCATGTACAGATGTGGATGCGATCATATGACTCATTTTGCAGTTTTACTGGACTTGGAAGGACCAGGGCAGCCTACCATTTCTGAAGCTGACAAGAAAGCGCTCAGTATCATTTCATTCATTGGGTGTGCGATTTCTCTACTGGGGCTGTTTCTGACCATCCTTACATTTGTTCTGTTCAAGTAAGTAGCAAATTTAACAATGATAGTATTGTGTATATCTGAAATGCTTTACTTATTTCTTGTTTCAAACCCATCCAGTGAACAACTTCGTTGTTCAAGTAGTTACTTTAAGGTTTCTTTATGCCAGTATCGAGAAATCACATTTATTTACCGGAAAAACACTGTTAACGTACATTTGATACAAATGAGTTTTTCTGTACGTGACAACCATTCTCGCCGTAGATTTGGAAACCATCTTGTGTCGTACAAGCGAAGTGTAGATGGAGACGAAATTGCTATTGAAATTAGCCTTTAGCAGAGTCACAAACAACTTAGAGATGGCATAAGAACAGCGGCACTTGAAACATATAATATACAATGACTTTGCTCTCAAAAGCCGTATGATAGAAACATGTATGCTATTATTGGTTACATCAGCTTTTGACTATGCTAATTTTGGATAAGCCACAGATTCCTAGAATTGATGAGTGTCGCATGAAACTAGACCTAGAGGCAAATGCTGGATGCATGAATTTAAAATCTGCTGACTTCCGCTCCATCTGCTAGTCCTCCCGAAATTCCTGTTTTTATCATAGTCCTCCCCTCCGCTTCTTACGTTACTCCCGGGGTTGGGGTACACATGGCTACCGGTTATCAACCTGTCATCTAGGTCTTCCTTTTGGTTTTAAGCATTTACCTTATCATTCGGTAGATCCGTGCACACGTCAACCTGGAGCTGGGTGGCTTCACTCATTTGAGTTTTTATAGACACTTTTTCAGGAGAACAGGTTTTGGGTGTCAACAAAGCAGAAGTTTAAGATCTCTGTAATACGTTTCCGGAGAGTTATTGAAGTTGGATAGTTTTTATACTGAATGGCTTTTAATACTAGACAGCTTTTGATGCCAAATAACACATAGTTGTTGATACAAGTTATTTCTTGAAAGCAGAGGTTTAGTAGTAACATTGAATTCTTCATCTTCATAATGAGTTAATTTGACCTTTTGAAGTATAACAAGCTTATTCAGTTGAGTATAGACCCCCAAGTAATTTTAGTGTTGGACCATAATGGCACTTCCACAATGACGTGGGTCCTTAATTTTATACCATGAAGAAAAGAAGCAGAAGATATAGATACATATTCAGAGAGGTACAAATGCTCCTCTTTAGCTAACCTCTGTCCTACATTTTATAGGGTTGGGCTACATCTCCAAATATAATCAAACGTTAAACAGTTGCTTTGACATTTCTTGTATTCCATACTTCTCAAGAATGTCAAGGTCATCTAACCTTCTTACGTCAACCTTTAATCAAACCATTTTCTATAGATTTTGCAAATCAGACACTCTTGGACAACAGTGCCATGTTTTCTACCATTATTACCTCTTTCCTCTGAATATTTCGATCGGCTAAGCAACCTATGTGATAAATTATAACGCAACTTCATAAACAGATCCTTATCCCTCGTAAAATTATGGGTATGGTAATGGTATGTACACTGGTATGTTTAGTATGAACATCATACAATCAGGCTCAACCTTTCAAACACAGGCTATTGAACACGCGTTTAGAGTTTCCATCTTGAAGATTTTATCCCATGAACTGCATGCACCAATGAATGTTATAAATAGGGTTGCCAACTGTACGGTATTCTACCGTACCATATGGTATTTTAGGGTGCTTGTACGGTCTACGGTATTTCAGAAATATTCACTAATAAAGTACAGCGTTTTCGTTAACCCGCAGTCAGCTCTGTAAGGCCCTCCCTAGCCTCCAAAGCCTTTTTAGGCTATAGAGAAAGGAATGGACTTCTCACTTCACTCTGCCTTTTGTTAGGTCTGACCCCCACTAGAATTTTACGCAAGTGCTTATACTTCAAAAGGTTTCCCCCCAAAATATTTTTCATGTGATCGTAAAGTTGTTTTAAATACGAATTTTATTATCTTGAAATACTTTTAACGCACTCGAGCCTTTTTAGGTTTTTATGCCCCTCCCCTTCCCCAATACGGTATTTTGCGCAACCAAAGTTGGCAACCCTAGTTATAAAGTGAATACATCAACTGTATCTTCAATAACATTAGGAAATTCAGAGAACAAATACTAAAAGATCGAGGATTTAAACTGAGGACTTCCATATGTTCCATGACAAAAATTTGAGTGGCGTCTTAATCGGACAGGGAAAAAGCTATGGGCATCAATTGAATATTTTTACACAAGGGAAACCAACTTTTCCTATGCTCTCCAAGATCTTAATCTGATGTTGGATGTTTGCAGGTTGTGATAAAGGATTACGTAGTACGTACGTTGATAGGGGCTCTTAGTACGGCTTATGACTTCACTGCCATATACTTAGCCTGTAAAGTTTTTAAGAAATGAGACTTTGGTTCCAAGTATTGATTTATCTTTGCTTTTGTTTCTTTACAGGAATCTAAGGAAGAAAACTCCACCGAAAATATTGATATGCTTGTGTGTTTCTTTGGCTGCAGTACTAATAATCTTTTTGGCTGGAATAGAAAAGACGTCCCCTCGCGTTGGATGCCAAATCGTTGCAATTGGTCTACACTACTTTGTGTTATCTACATTCTTATGGATGGCAGTAGAAGCGTACAATCTTTATCGATGCTTTGTAATCGTAATTGGTTCTCATATGTCAATGTTTTTACGAAAAATGAGCCTTTTGGCCTGGGGTGAGTAATGGTTTCCTTGTCAGTTTTACTTTAATTTTCGGAAAGTGCTCCATGTCGTGTAGGAGGGGGAAGGAATGATTCGACCTACATTCAAAGCTCTCTTTGCGATTTTAAAGAAAGGATATTTTACAGCACAATGTTCAGAAATATGTGTCTGATATTTATCTTTTTTCATTTTTAACTATTTAGTGTTTTGACATTGTGCTAATTTCACCTGTTCATTGCGTCATTGCACTAGCTGTTTGTAGGGCATAACTATGAACATAGAAAGAGAGGAGCGTAAGACTGAAGCAAAATCCTTGTAACAGATTATTCCTTTCAACACGTACAGAAGGGATAATCGTTAAAAGTGAACGAGTTTCACGACTGAAAAACGCTTTATGACTTCAAAACTGAAATAACATGATAGGCTTCAAAGGTGACTTATTCTGTGGATGTTTTCTAACTAACCCTCAAGAAATAGCAGCACTTGAACTTTAAGCTCAAATGTCTGCAGGTTTGCGTATAGTTTCCTTTTTTGAAGACCATCTTGACGCTGCCACTGACGGTTAACGATGGCGTTTCCACCGATCTGGTGAGCATGGGTTTTATAAAGTTTATGCAAATAGATGAAGTCATCAGAATACTGTAGAGCTACTAAAAACGAACGAAGAATATATTTGCTGATCACTGTTGGAGTTAACAATATATACTAACGATTATTCTAACTACTGCAAGGCTGTGGAGACGCAGTTTGAAGAGAAATTCTGACCTGACTTGCACTCAGACTTATTCACTTGTTCAAAAACTAGACCGGAAGTCTTCCGCGGTCTATTATTTACTTTCATAGCAATTTTGAAATGTTGCCGGTTGAATGTTTGTAACAGGTTATGTTGTAGAATATAAGAATATCAATCACTCTCAACGTCCGCTTGGCGTTTATAAACATAATTTTCACAAGGTGGCGAGCTAAAAACGTTTTGGTTAAAGCGATAACAGCTGCGAATCTGCGATGGAAGATTGCAAAAACAATTAAAACCAGCTATGTAGCAGATATGTTGCAAACTGATTTAAATCGTGTAAAGACACCGATTATGTTCCCGCATCAACTGTTTTGTACTAGATGAATCAGGTTAGGTTTACTTTGAATCCAGAATTCCCTCTAATTCTGCTTAAATTGTCACTGTGACATCCTGTTTACATGTATGGAAATCCTTAATTTATTGCATCCGAGTTCCTACCTTGCTTCCAGTTCCTCGTACAAATTATCGTTAATACGGATATATGCAGTTATCGACACTTATAATGAATATGTCCAGTCGAATCTGTGCGTTACCAAAAGCGGCAATCTACCCTCTCTACAAAGTGTTGTTCACTGCTTGAATTATCTCGCAACGAAGCTGGTTGCATAGGCCCTTAACCTAAAGTAAACGTATGTTGAATTAGAGCTAGGCTACGCGTAGCCAGTCACCAAATGTATGGCTTGTTAAAGATGCGCTTCTTGAATCTTGCAGCCTTGTGGCGTCGTGTGTTAAAAGATTAATGCTTGCAGAAAATCTGAATTATCACAAGAACTAGAACGTGTACTTCTTTTCTTACGATCTTGACTTTGCGGTTTGTTTCTCTCGTAGGTGTACCTCTCGTTATCGTCGCAATCACCGCTGGAGTACGATTTGATGATTACGGAAATGAGCACAAGTAAGCTTTGGTCCTACTTGAATCCTACTGCTATACTTACCTGAGTGCCTATTTTTAGAAATTTCATATAGCGTATGCAAATTTATAACAGTTTTAGTGATGTAAATAGAAATAGCTTAGAACCTACAATCTCCATTCTGATCTCAATGAAAATGATTAAATAGTATTAAACACTCTGTAAATCCATTTTCGATATTGCTTAGTTTCTGCACCTCTCCTTTTACAACCAGGGATGTGTAATGTTGACATTTCCAAAATCAGATTTCTCAAAGTAAACATTTGCTTACGTGCTCGTCATCGTACAAAGCAATAGATATACTAATATTTGCAGGATGGGGGTTGGAAACGATTAGCAATATAAAATAAAAGAGAAGTTACTAACAAATGTGGACTATACATTGATCCTGCATCAGGGAATGGTTGACTCTTGAAGACAGTTGGGGTAACATTTATGATAGTTGAAAGTACCTAGATGGAATCCCGTCAAAGTGCGTCTTTTGATACACTGTCATAATATTGGCAGCAATAACTACTATCAGAAAATAGAAATGTTAATATTGATGAAAATAGCTATCAAATAAATAAGTCCAATTTCACATCTCTTCTTTCTAGCTGTATGCTGACAGGCCTACCATTTTACATTGCGCTTGCTGGACCTGTTGGATTGCTTCTACTGATAAATGTAGTTATTTTCGTGGTAGTTCTTCGCGCTGTAAACAAAGATAAAGGAATCGGCAAAGACAAGGAGATGGATGCACTCGCAAAGGCTCGCATTGGTCTAGCCTGCTCAGTACTTCTAGGATTGACTTGGGCGATTGCCTTTTTTGCAGTGGAAGACCTAAAGCTGCCATTGCAGTACGCTTTTTGTGTACTGAATTCGTTGCAAGGCTTCTTTATCTTCGTGTTCTACTGTTTAAGAAACACAGATGCAATTCGTGAGTGGAAAAAGTTGTGTTGTAAAAAGCAAAGTGAGCAGACAAGTTCTAATGCGGCTAGGGCACACTTTTCTTCGGGAAAACATATACATTCTCCTTACAAACAGCGTGGGTCCGTCCCCACAGATTCAAGTCGTTTAGAAACTCTCTCTTTAAAGCCGCAATCAATAACAAGTACACCTGAGGGTAAAAGATCCATCGCATCTTGAGACTAGTAGAACTCTGTTACTAGCCAGTATATTTTATAGTATGAAAATTTTAACTACACTTCGTTTCGTGTAAAGCTGGTTTTCTTGGTGTAGGGAAAAGACAAAAGTTGTTATGTTGTTAAATAAGGCATTTACTTTTTACGCAGGAAGTATTTATTTCTAGGAACGTTTTGTGCCCTATGTTGATTTTATGTAGTGGAAGAGAAAATATGTTGATCAGAAAAGTTAACATAGTCAAATCATCATTTTATTGGAAATGTTCACATGTCTATAGCAACATTACTACATTAATTTACTTCGCTGCCATGCTCTGTATGATTCATACTTAAAAGTTGTATAGAGATGTTAAGGATGTACACAAACAACCTGGCAAGGGAGGATTGCATTGTCATTGATGTTATTCCACTCGGGTAGGGGTAGGGGGCATTTGGAGCACCCATAGCAAGCGTTTGCCTGTCATTTTACAACCTTTGTGACGTTTCCCCACTAATATGCTCATTATTATTATTATTATTAAGAATGTTTTTACAGGAGAAAAACTTCAGTTACAAAACTGCTATAAACGTTTGTCCTTCATGTGGGAAAATAAAATGAACATAAATAAAACATACAACTAAATATTGCAACATAAAAAAGATTTTGATAACAAAAACAAACTTTACATTTTTAGATTTACATTTGAAAAATGTTAGTGTGGTCGAAATACCAGAAGCATTTTCAGGGTCAAATGGCAGATTAAGCTATGGTTATTTCACTGAAGAAACAAAGAGAACCATAACTACTTTCATAAAATGGCTAAATTTGATGGCAAAATTTAAAAGACGCAAGGCGTGCCTGAAACGTCTTGGATGACCTTGCTACATAAGATTCCTGAAATATTGAGAAGTATATCACTGGAAGAAACAGTTTAGCAGTAAAAGATGACAACAAAAATGCACCAAGCTTCAATACCGGGAAACACATGGTTATGATAGGGTGGCCAACATTCCTGGAAAATCTGGAACATCATAAGAGGCCTTTTTGAAGAGAATATGAACCACTGAAATTCCTGGGAAAAGTGGGCTTTGCAACATTTTCCTGCACCTTCGTGGCACTGTTTTTCAACAAAAAGCATCTTTTTTTCTTCTATAACCTATGCTGTTGATGGTCATGTGTTTTTGTGGACTTTTGTTTACTATTCCACGTGATATCATGTTGTTTCTTTCATTTGATTTGTTGTTTTCTTGTCTGCAAATCTTTTAAACCATTTGTGAAATGCCATAAAAGTGTCTAGAAAAATAAAATTTTACTAACCAGCCTGTGACGACGTTGAATAAAGTAGCTCCAGCCCCCCACCCCACTCCCACCAAATTGTTAGAGAAAAATACATGTGTAGAAGAGGGATAAACGGATATAAAGGGGTAAAAGGATCACGCCATAAGTGAAATGTACTTTAAATCCGACATAGCTCGAGAACAGTCAACATCCTGTTGACATCATGGTTTTCAAAACGAATAAGGGAGGACTGTTACATGTCCTCTATTGTTTTTACTCGGGAAAGTTTTCATGTTTTAATGCTTGTTAACTATAGCATATCATGCTATGACGAAATAGACTGCATTACATAATAGGATAAATATATCGCATTATCAGAATTTTTATTTGTATTACAACATATATTAGCGTCGATTTATGTTATTAGCCGCTCGATTTTAAAAAGAAACTTAGCCTATAGCACCATAGATTTTTATATGATTTGTGATAGCACGGACTGCTTATTTTGTAATAATATAAAATAGTTTTAGAAATGTTTGCAGATATAAGTTTGGGGAATACGTTATGAAAAAGATGACTATGCCCCCTAAATAAAGCAGGATTTTGGACCTGTGTTGGAGCCAAGGACAGAAATTTTCGTTGATGAAAACATCCTCCAAACACTCAAAACGTCATTATTTAAACCCTGTTCAGACGAATTGAGTCATATAGCTTCTTAATCCTTTTCAAAGACCTTAAAAACTGGAGAATGCATGGGATAGGAGCTGTTCCAAGTCTTTCGCGTCCTATATTATATTCGACTTAACGTCCCGGAATGGTGGAATAAAAAAAAATGAAAATGGACGGCTTTTACAACTTGTACAACTTGGGCACTAAACATTCGGTTATGAGTATCTTAGGAGGAATTATACTCTTAACATTTTCCTTGAAAGGGGAACGCATTTTCGGACACTCAAAAAATCGGACATAATGTTTTTCCTGCAATAAAGTTTCCGGACAAGCCAATGTCCGATAACAAAAAAGATTTCGAATATTTTTTGCATTAGTATTGCAGTTCCAATCATAATGTGTATTCTGTAATTATTTTATGCATCGCTTTTTTGGTGAGAGGCTTCGTCTTTTTTAACAGTTCTTTCAAAGGCATGTAAACTTGTCATCATGAGAGGCTAAGTTGCTTCCTAATTTGTACATGTATGTACGATTAATGATCTGATCTGAAATAAGATGTCATTAATTAGTTCATATCATCCTGAAGTTGATTGTAGAATTTTAGATATAATGTGAAATTTCTTATGATCGGAATTTAGTTCTACTACAGTCTTCACTAATGGACCCAAGAAAGAGAGACCTGATTGTCAACCAAATAGGAGCGTACACTTGGCAGATAAATAGGGTGTGCGAGTGCAAAGTTTGACCCGTCAAAAGGGGACATCGTTTTATGCAAGTGAGAAAAAGAGCTGAAACTGCGTTAATGTCTAAAAAGCAATAACACTATTTATGCTGAACTTTATTGTACTTTACTGGCGCCTTTAGCAATCGTTTAAAAAGATTCTTCTTACTTTTTGAGGAAAAATACCGAAGGAGTCACTCACCTGCACCCCATATATCAGACACTGCTCCCAAGTAACAACACCCTGCCAACCTTGACGGAGTCGTTTTTTTCTTTTCAGGTGGCCTTTCCTTGTTGGTTGAATACACTGAACTTTTATCCTATAAGAGTAATTATTCGCTTGCTAATTAATCTTTCACAAAGTCCACCGACCCTATGCTAGAATTATAGCCTTCAAGAAACCTGTAATATTGGGATTATTTCACGTACGTATGCCCAAGACATCTTGTAGCTGGTTTGTGCGTATGCCCTCCCTGGTAACGAACTTCAGATAACAGACTTTCAACAAAATTGTCACAAAGAATATACCGGAGGATAAAAGTTTTATTTAAATTGGCTCCTTGTAGAACCGATACCCACGGAGAACTTGTTAAGTAGACTGCAAAAAAAAATATCCCTATAGGAGTATGTCCAACGACACGGGTTCGAGTTTGCTATCAATAGTTGATTTCCAATGTTGCATTTATAGGTTAATTCAAAATAAATACATACGTGCGATAAATTTCGTATTTAATTTCGCTTTTTAATAAAGAGTCCAATGCATACAAAAAACAGCGGTTGTAAATATCAAACGGAAGTGTCCAAAATGGCCTCCAAAGTGATTCAAACCAAACCAAAACAATCCGTTGGAATTTCTCGGTTGGGGCTACATGTAATAAGTGTTTCAGATCGTTGATGTTCTATAAGTTCGTTTGCCTAAGCCAATTCTATGAAAGGATTCCAACCATTTTCTTACTGCAACGTACTATTCCAAGTTTTGTAGCTGGTAGGCACGGTGGCGATGACACGGGGCTACTGTTTATGTTGCAAGGTAAGACATAGGGTACCATGTAAAACATGTTAGCACAAATAGATCATATATGGCTGCTGTGAACAGCATCTGGTGAAAATGTTCAGGAGAATAATATTGTATCTTATCGCATTTTATAACATATAGTTGGGACAACAGGCTACCTTCCCAAAATGTGCCAAGAATCTTTATCTAGATTTTTTGATAGAAATTGTCAAGACTACGACTATGTTCAGTGAAGGTGCATTGCTCTGACGCCCCTTATGAAGGCGTAAAGAGAATTGTGTTTTTGGCATTTTTTTTACATTTTTTCCCCTTGAGGAAGAAGTAAACTCTGTAAAATATCAAGTAGCTCGTACCGTATGGTATGAATGGCATGAGGCACTTGATAAGAACCAAATCAATGATAATAATACAACCTGCTGTAGACTTTCATTCTATATCTCACCGATGCATATGGGTCTCCACATGTGTCATATGCTGCAGATACATTTTCAACTTCGTTTCATATCACTTGTACGAGAAAATTAGTGTAGGTTCCTATCCTCGCAGTCAGTACAAAGCGTGCATAATTGACTGTAAACTAATTTTACCATTCTGATTTTTTCCATCAGATACATATTTGGTAACTCGTTAGCAAACGTATACGCGTTAAATGTGACACTACCAGTAACTTGGATTACATGATGAAAGATCAATTAAGATATGTGATACTGCCTCACTCGTGTATTTGATGAAAGCATCATTTTTAGGTCATTGTTACTTGGTGTTATTTCATTCCCCGTAGTATATTCTTTTACTTTGTAAGTTCATAATTGTCATATTCTAAGAATGATTTTCATGTCTTCTGTAAGAAAAAAGTTTAATTTTAAGGAAAAATTGAAATTGGTACGAAGATCGTACAAGAATGTCATGAATAATAATGTTGACCGAAGACGACGATTGACAAGACGGCACATATCTAATGAACTATATCTCCGATTTAATTTTTTTTTTCACAATTATGTTTGTTAAGGATAGATGCCAAGACGACTTTTTCCGTTTGAGAGCAATAGTTGGAGCCACCTGACTATTGAAGTCACTGCCAAGAGAGAAAGCAACGGAAAACCATTCTCTTCATTTGTCCCTTGTATAACTATGATGATAACCATTGTTATAATTGAATATAAGAACGTGAAGGTATCAGCATGAGTTTCACAGAAACCTCGTCCGATAAAGATGGTTATTTGCACCAGGTAATCACGGGAAAGTAATCATCCTACTGGTCGCCGCAATAGCATCACGGAGCGTTATCATCCTACTGGTCGCTGCAATAGCATCACGATAGCCAATTGGAACGTTAGAGCCACGTATCAAAAAGGGAAACTTGCAAATACCTGTCAAGAAATGGAAAAATCTGACCTGAGTGTGATTGGAGTCAGTTTGTAGCACTCTTAGATGAGGAGACATCAAAATCATTGAATTGGTACCGCCAGTCTCAAACAGGGTTCTGTTTGTAAAGCTACACTGGAAACCTTTCGACACAACATTAATACAAATTTTTACGCCCACAGCTGACAATTTAGAATAGGGCGATAACCTCTATTATGATTAATTAGGTCTTGCACTGCCACAATGAAAGTCACAATATATTGTGCTAGTTCAAGGGGACTTCAATACGACGGTTGGAGCAAATAGCAGAGATGGGGTTGTAGGAAAATATGGATGCGGAGTCAGAAATTCAAAAGATGAAAAACAAGTTTAATAGGCTAAAGCAAATGAAATGGTCATTACTAACACCTGGTTTAAACAGCATGAAAAGGGACTATGGCCAAGGAAAAAGATTTTGAAACCAAATTGATGTCATTTTTGTAAAGAAGAGATTAAGAAACTCAGTTAAAATTGCAAAGATCCTTCCTTGAGCAGATGGTAAAAAAGACATTATATCAGTTATGGCCAAATTCAAGTTCCAATTGCAAAAACAGAATAGACCAGAGAAGTAATGTTGAACTCCTGGCTTAAGACATTAGAATTAGCTATGCTGTAGCTGATTTCAACAGATTTACTCCGCTTCAAGAGTTGCAAGAGCCAGACGAATTGTGGGAGCACTTGAACCATCCATTTCGGATAATGTTGAAGAAACAGTGCCTCAATGCAACAAAACCAATAGAAATCATGCATGGCACCCTGGTGCTCATGGAGAAAAGAAAACAGGAACCCTCCGCACGATAAAAAGTTAACAAAGGTAATAAAAAGAAAATATGAAGAGACACAGGAAAATTGTTCAGGAAAGAAATGTAAAAAAATGGAATTAGAACTGGCTTCAAAAGAGATGAGAAATGTGCACCAGGTAATCAAAGATTTAGGTGGAAAGAGATTAATTTCGTACTTTGGCTATAAAAGATCTAATGATATGCAGAACCCTAAAGGAGAAAGATAAAATGTTACACAGATGGTCAGCATATACTGAGAATCTTTACATCAATAATAGGAGAGAGTTAACGACTGTCTATAAGATCCTGGAAGGTCCACCAATATTGAGGGATGAAGTTCAAAGTGTGATTGCCAAGATGAAAACAAGAAAAGCTGTAGGATCAGACGGTATTAAGATCTTTTTAATGTTATCAGATTTAGAAGAAGTTGGCATGTGCCATTTATGACTAGAGCAAAATTCTGTCCGGTCCCCTTGGGTCAATAATTATAGCCATCCAAAGAAATCTGTAGCTATGGAATATGAACACAATTGCTTGCATAGTTTGATGAACCATTAACTGAGATTCTTCAGCGGGTTCTTAAATATAGACTGTTATTAGTGAAGTGCTATGCGGTTTTATAAATGGGAAAAGGCACAGCAAATGCCATCTAATTGCTGAAAATGCCCTCAGAACGAGCAATACAAGTAAAGAATGGCCAATTCTTATGCTTCATAAATCATTAGAAAGGCAGTCAAAGTTCATACAAGGAGATCAGGAGAAGACAATCACGCGTCTTGTCCCATAATTAGTTCTCATTGTATGTTGAAAAGATCTTTAACATGTTGAAACATACCAGGAGTCAAGGTTAGAGTAAATGTAGGCAACAAGTTCTACATATGATACGATTATCATTGCTAAGAATCAAACCGACCTACAGCAGCTGTTGGGTGTGATAGTCGAAGGAAACTGGGACAAGGGTCTACTGTTTATCTACAGTACAATGTAAACGATTGCCGAGACTTAGAATCCAGATATTCCTCGATGCAAGCTTCAAATTGACAGTCATGAGCTTAAACAGGTAAGAAAGTTAAATTGATAGACAACTACTTAAGCTCCGATCAAAGATGTGACCATGAAATATAGTCTCGGATCAGTCAAGGTTAACAACATTTTACAAGATCAGAAGCATCCTTACAAATGAGAGACTATCAAGTGAACGGGTATTGCTATCATACCTGTAACGGCATATGGATATACGGCATACATGTTGATCAAGAGATTGAAGAACTTATTCCCGCAATGGGAATGTAGTGCATGAAGAGGATGATCAGAATATGGTGGACTTCCAGGAAAACCAATGATTCAGTACTGATGGACGTCAGTCACGAGAGAATGCTAAATAACAGCTTCATGAGAAGATAAAGTGAGTTCCTTGACAATGCGGAGAGACAAAAAGGAATAAAAAATTTAGTTACCACTTGGAAGATGGATGCGAAGAAAGGAAAAGGAAGACCCTGGAGGACACTCTTGGACAGCTTGGGTTCTGGAACTGCTGTAAAAACAATCCGAATTACAAGCAACAGGAATATGTATTGGGTCATGGTTGTCCACGCGAAGAATTTGCAATGTACATGATTATTGATTTCTATTTGAAGTGCACCTCGAGAAGTGTTTGTTTACTTGGTTTAGCTGTTGACGATGAAGAGGTATCTATATCCTTGTAATCTCAACTACTTCGATAGTCAGTCAAAATTCAACCAGAGCATGCCACACACTGCTCATGGATTATCTTCCAAATTTAAGCAGTTAGCAGTAGAATACAAATATGTGCTTTTGTTAGTATCCTCGTTACTGACATGAACTGGATAATATATCAGACACTTTCCCAGCTTTCATAGTGTTCTCTACGAGTACTATAAAACATTCAGATATTGAAGTAAACATTTTCATGGACAAGACGATAGCATGAACATTTTCAATTTCTCCTTGCTATCAAGAAATGATTTAGTTTTGTTTCATTAAATCATAACCTAGCCAAGTATTAAGCCCCCTTCCTTTAAGTTTTAATTGAGTCTTCTTTTGCCCAATATTTAGTATTACTCACAGGGGCGTATCCAGAATTTTCCAAAAGGAGAGGGGGGTGGTACGATAATTAATGAATTGAATAGAATTCTAGTGACAGCCTACAGTTACGCTTATCTTACGCAAGTGTGCGTAACACATGCCTCGCAAGTGTTCGAATGTATTTAGACATATATGTTCGAGTGCATTATCCAATTTCATATTTTTCTTAGGTCTTAATGTAATGTATTTCAAAGGGGGACATTCCCCCGTGCATTACCTTGATACGCCTTTGATTACTTCATAGGAACTGGTAGAACACAGTGATATATTTCTGTACATTGCTTTCCAACGGTTTACTTGCTGCTTATTCCTGATGATGATGCACATAGACCCCACCAATCCAATCCTATTTTATGCTGGAGTCGAATATTCTGATGATTAATAATATTTTGTCTTACTCGGCCATTAAGATTCTTTCCTTCTGTTATCAGCAAATGGATTTTATCAAAGTACACTTCTATAAAGAAACATTAGATATATTTTCATTTCGGTTAACTTTTTATATCTGATGCAGTGTACATCAATACGCCCAATGTTCATAGTTAGTCATTGTTACTTTCAACTATGACAAAATTAATCATTGAGGTGTCTCAAATAACAGCAGGTCTATGTATAATGACGGAATCATTATCAATTCAACGTAAGAGTGAATTCTAAAAGTGCATAAAACTAGTAGTCTAACCATAGTATTACGTCATAAAGTAATATGCCGAGAAAAACGTTTTGCTATTTCGCTGTGCTGGAAATGTCAAAAACAATTCTATTTTTGGCAAAATAATGGCTATCATGGGTAGAGGGAGTAAAGTGAAATAAATTGATTGGCCAGGTAGAAATCTCAGCCTAATGATAAATATGAAAACCCAGCAAAGAGAGCGTATGGAGACCCTAAGGAAAAAAATAGTTCCATGTGTCGAATTTGGAACTATCTTTTGCCACTATGGTGTCCCTATGCTCTCTTATCCGATATCTATTCCGCACCACGATTCTTTGGCAGCTTTAGCAGACAGGTTGCAAAATTTTCAGACCCTAAACCTATCGAGATTGAAACATGATAGATATTATTCTTTGACTCCTTGGTCTTCATAACTAGAGACAATGTAAATCGAAGAGATGGCCAATTTTGACAAAATAAAACAATTTTTGGGGAAATCTCTAGCTGATGACCAACGACGAATAAAATACTAAAATTTTAAAAATAATCTAATAATGATTTGACATTGAACTTCCGGTTGTGTATCTACCGGTTGTGTAGCTCCTTCCGTTCCCCAATGATGAAATTGAATTCTGTCGTCCTAATAATCAGACATGTTACAGTGTCAGCTTACGCATCCTAAGACAAGGTGATAGCTTATTCGGGTTATTTATCATCATTGAATCAAGGAGCTACTCATTACAAGCAAAAGTATTGCCACCATGATTCAAACTTTAGGAAGTAAAACACTAAGGGAAGACACGGGGCATTTGATACTCTGATTTTCACGCTGCGGCTATCTTCAGGCAAATTTACTATTTACTTCACATTACGCTATTTAAGGTACACGGACAAAGATGCGTACAATAAAAAGATTACCGTGGAGACTCCTTGACACAAGCTCTGTTCTTGTATTCAGAAGTGAGCTCTGGTCGGCCTTTATCAAAGTGAGCTCCTCTTCTAGGCAAAGGCAATACCTATCCCTGCCACCTGTGTATGGGCTTACTTTTCTCAAAACAGCCCATTGTATATCATAGCCAATTGTCCTTATCTTAAGATCCCAAACATGTGTTGAGAGTTCTGTTTCTGTCTCATGACGTCGGTTGTGAAATAATTTTGTATGGTTTCGGTATCTGTCTTTAAACGAACCCCCACCACCACCCCCCGCCCGCAATTTCAATGTAATGTTTGTCTTGGGTGCTTTCGTTTGTCATTACTGTAACCTGGTAAACAACCACTTCAGCAAGGCACTTACCCTCCAAGGGACAACTGTCTTTCACCCTGCAGTTGCAAAGTGGTTTAACCTAGGGATGATCTTTCAGTCGTTGTCTAGTCAATATGGTAGTGTTGTGACTGTTGA
>JAAAKL020008033.1:0-16303 GCA_010016065.2 Carybdea cf. marsupialis auct. non (Linnaeus, 1758)
GGAGGGGGGGGGGTGGGGGGGGGGGGGGGGGCGGGCGGGGGGGGGGGGGGGGGGGGGGTCAAAAAGGCTAATTTTTCCGTTACGTACTTTTTGAATGATCCCTAATGATAACCACCCCTGTTTGTCCCTAAAATGAAATGTAGGTTATCAAGATGTGGTGATAACTCGTGAGGAATACAATACACATCGGTGTAATGCAGGAATTCTTACGGGCCGAGTCAGTCCTTGGGACCAAGTCAACCCAAAACCTAACATCCTCCAACTAAATCAAAGCCTGGCTAAACGTCACATCTGTGGTCAGTGTTACCTCTGATTCTCAGTAGTAGCATTGATTTAATAGTGTCTTTCTGTGATAATGAAAAATGACAACATATTTGAAAACAAAGAAGTGTGTTTTGTGTTTTGTCTCCAAGACTTTTTGGCAAATCACACTTTGATTTTAGTGAAAACCTGACGCGAGTGCAATTCAGTATCAGAATGAAAGCAGATTTTAAGGAAACTTGACACTTCGGTTACTCTGTGACCGCCTAAATCTAGGTTGCGTGACAAATTTTCTACACTTCCTCACAGTAATTACAACTCGAAAACTATTGTCTTGAAATGAAACTCTCTGCATTCTTAAAACATATTTACCCCATATTTTAATTTTTGAACTAACACATGTGAACCAACACAATTTGTACAGGTTATCACTGAGAAAGCTATAAACTAAAATACTTTAAAACAATTACCTTTGACAGTCAATGCACACAGTGGTCATACAAGCTGGACAGCTTAGTATAGCATCACTTCGACACGATGTTTCACCTTTGGTAGTTGCTGTGAAATAAGATAAAATAAGTAAAGTAATGTAACATCATTCCAACAAACGTCATCATGTTGTTTGGTTTCAGTAAAGTGGTAGCAAAAAAGCAAAAACAACTTACTACAAAACTCAGTTACAATTAATGCAACGAAAACAACTGCCTGTCTGCTTGTCTTTCCATCCGTCTGATTATCAACTTTTCTAGGTAAATAATCACAACTTTGAACCCTGACGTCTTATGAAAATCATTGCAACCTTTTTATTTCATTTCCTGACAAAAGGTTTAGTATGACTAAGCATGTGAAGACAAAGAAAAGATTTCTGGGTGCGCATATCCTTCATAGAAACAGCTGAAAACAGTGGCCATGCCAGGATGCCCACGGGGGCTTAGCACTCCATAACTCACCCAAGCCCACTACAACCCTAACTATCGAATACAAAATTATATAACATACCAAATGTTTTTGATCAATTGTCCAAATTAGCAATTAGGTACAGCCTAGCTAGTGAGTCTTTTTCAAAAATTTAATGACCATGGGGTAAAGAATCAAAATGAAGAAAATTGCTCATTTCTGACCAAATCATTTCCTTACAAACTATCTCACCTCTTCAAACAGTTGACCAACAATACCAACATAACACGCATCCCTAACTAAAATGGTGTGGGTTCTCTGCTGCTGACAGTACTGGTTTCCAGTACAAGGAACAACTGTACCAGGTACCCAAAAAGTGTTTGCAGTTTTGCAAATATGCTATTTATATTGAACTTTTTGAATGTTTCGCATATCATAAATATGCTGTCCAGGAATTTCTGTGTGAGGCTATAACTTCTATTACATGATAGTAGTTGGCTAAGCATTATAGGATGCAGTATATCAATAGCCTGGAAATCTGTGGCTTAATAGGATCAAGTGGAAATTTCAAAACTTGAGATTAAAGAGAAAGGCATTCCTTTTCCTCTGAGTTTATTTAGCCTACTATTTGATCCCTTTCTTCCATGCAATTTCTACTTAGAAGAGTTTGCAACAGTATATGATGATGCACAATAACACAAATAGCACATCAGAGTATTAGGATGCAAACACTTGCCGACAGGTTAAAGGGAAAGGGTGTTGCGTGTACAACATCAAACTAACCAAAATCCAACAGCTTGGTGTTGTGGTATTATGGTAGATAGGTTCAGGTTATGACACCAAGGCTACTTTCTTTATACAGAAGAAGCAAAAAGTCTGAGAACAGGGAGAGAAATACCAACCTTTCCCTTTTCGATGCTTCGATCTTTGCCTATTTACCCACAATTGATCTTTGTCATCCATCTCCGGATCATAAAGTAAGTCATCATTCCAGAGTGTAGGATGCTTTTCTTTTGAATTCGTTTGCTTTTCCTCATCAGATCCAGAGTTGTGGTATCCATTACTGTTTTGTGGTGGCTGTCTTTTCTTTGCTACTGTCTTTGATGATGTAGGGCAGTCTAAAACAATTTAAGGATAATCATTATTGGCCATATCTTAAACATCATTGGTTTTTAATATCATACATGCTAACCAACAGCAACTTATTCCCTTAACAGAGTATTCCCTTAACACAGTACACCATGGGTGTATAAAGGATTGCTACAGGAATTTATGTATGTTGTAAAAGTGTTAAAACCCCCACAGTTTGTATGATGTATGAAGATATGTTTGTTGGGGTTCCAGCATTATAGTTATCATTTCGCTTGACTTAAATACCTTTTGGATTACAAGCTAGACTTGGCCATATAAAAATGGCATTGGTATAATGGATTATATTTTAGATATATTCAGTGAGTGAATGTGTTTTGACATACTTTACCATGTACAGGATTGTTCCTTTTGTGGATATGAGGTCTGAAGGATACAAACTGTGTGTACTGAATGGCTAACAAAACTTTCAAAATATCACAAATACTGGGAAAGGAATTGATCTTCATAACCTTCAAATACACAGGTACTGTTTAATACTAAATTGATACTTAATTAGTACTAAGTTGGTCTTACAAAAACACACCTTATCTGTTGCAAACATGAGGAAATTTTTACAGAAAGTCCATTAAGCAAACCTAAAGAAATAACAGCCAGTGCATACCTTTACTTTCTGAATCTGAAAATTCCTTAACTTTGTTGAGCTCATTTTCCATGCTCCCAAAGTCTTTATGAATAGATTGTTGTAATTCATCCTCTGAGCTTTAAGAAAAAAAGTAAACGTAGATAAACATATCTGGTCATTTTACATAAACATGTAATACCACTGCTGAAGAAAATAAAACAGGTGTTAGTATTTATACTTTAACATCTTCATTGCTACATAATGTCAATTCTAGTAACCTTGAAAGATCAATTTAAAGCAGATCCTTTCCCTGGTTACTCATCACCTTGGAGTTAGTCCAACCAAATGAAGGCAAATAAACAAATTGTTTGCAAGCACAGGTCCTATGCACATTGGTTTTTGGCTTTACACTGACAGTTCTAAGTAAATGGACTTCACAGGTTTATCATTGATGACATACTCTCAATAACACATCCTATTAAGCTATGAATAATATATATGCATAACCTGTGCTGAAAGATTATAACCTAGACTGAAATTTTTGTTCATGTAAAATATCAAAGTTGTGCTGTTTACCTATATTGTTCTTCAATAGTGTGTCTTTGATATTTTGAACCACAATCGCGGATTTCCCTCTTTTGTCACACAATGCATTTACGACTGATAAAAATACAAAATGTACTACCTTTACTGCATAGTTTCTATAAGTTATATAAAAATTATCTGTGTTTCATGTTTTCACAAAAATATTATACTTAAATATTATAATATTTTTGTCACACCGTAACTGTTTTAAATAATGATTAAGATATAATTCTGATAGGCTAGAAGAAAAGAATATTTGAAAATAGCCCTCTCAAGTTATACGCTGAAGAACCTATTATACAATCCATTACTATGATTTTGTGACACTGAGGAATATTATTTTTCTGTGGATTTATTAAAATACTAGACATACCTTTAACCCAAATGATAGTTACTTGGTTTGGCTAATGTTACCATTTACGAGCACAACCCTCAGGTGTACTTCCCAAGTAAATTAAAGCTTCAGTTATGTACTGACTGCCTTTGTCTTGAAGTCTTTCATTAACACCTTCCCTAAAACTACTAGCAAATCAAACACCTATCATAACATAGTGATAATTTAGTATGAATTCTAACCTACAACATATTTAGCTTCATCAATATGGTGATGCAATATGGCTTATGGTTTTCTCATGATTATTCATCATGTATATCAACTTGTTAGGATATGTACTTTTAGACATGGGCCTTGTATGCAGAGAACGATGATATCATGCATTCTAAGAACAACTTCACAACATAACATTTTCTCTTTATAACCATAAACCAACAGAATAATGTAGGAGCATTTCAGTCATTTAACTTCCTATCCTCTAAGGTAAATAAGCCTAGAGCAGTAAATTATTCATTATGTTCAGGAAAGTAACTTTTATTTCTCAAAGTTGCAATTGGCAACTCATTTCAAGGGCTTCTCCTGTCTACTGTCTTTACTCTTTGATTCCAGCAGCAATTTTACAGTTAGTTGTAGCTTTCATTTTTGAAGTAATAATCCTTCCAATTAATCTCATATTATACTTGCATAAGTGATTCCCATTGTATTGTACAGCTTAGAATGTGTCAACTGGAGGTCAAAACCCTAAAGAAAGTAACAATATTTCAAAATCACATGATGAGGCATGCAACTAACCACCGACTTTCTGACCACATCAGAATCAAAACCCTTTTGAAAATCACCAAACTCACTCCTATCACATATGAAATAAAAAGCAAAGTATTGCAACTCTACAGCCACACTACAAGAACAACAGCTGGTGTAAGCAAGATCTGCCTGCAAGGAATGGAGAACGGAAAGAGAAACAAAGGACAACATTGATCAACACCCCAAGAAGATGGTGCAAATGGACACTACTGTGGAAGATTGAGAACTATGGAGAGGTATCTCATATGTTGGTACACAGTCTTCCGCAGGAGGAGAAGGTGAACAATGATGATGATGATACTTGTATATTAATAAATATATTGTTTAGTTCCTCTGTTATGGATGCATTGTCACTTACAAGGCTCTTATTAGCTGAAGCATACTTGAGACTTGAATATTCATGGCTAGAAAGTCTGGTATTGGGTGACAGTCTCTGGTTCCTCCCACTTTGCCCTTAGTGCCATAATGTAATGTCATCTTGAACTCCTCTCTCTCATTTTCAACTCAACACTGCTACTCTGGTACTTTTAGCCTACCTTAGCATATGTTTTTGATGAGCAGGCTGCTTTTAAACTACCAGCTTGTTTGTGTTAAAAAAAAATACCATTACACATAGTGGCAATATACATGGTACACCTTAAGTCTATTTTTAATTGAAATGGATATAGAAAATTTCAGGTTAAGAGTACAAGCATTTGTGATCATTTAATGTAAAATTTTCTGTATGTACAGAAATAAATGCAGACATTTACAGTCTCTCAAAAACGTGCTGCTTTAATCATTATTAAGGAATACGCATACTTTGATTTTCGTGATTCTTAGCCTGGAGGCACCAACCTCCTCCAGACAATGGAAAAAGTGAAGTATATGACAAATCTAGCATGTGAATTACCTTAACGAAATGATATGTCTATGAATTCTCAGATCCCCTAGGGTTTACAAATTCATTAGTTACGAACGAATGCAAATGTATTTTACTTACAAGTAATATGCAGGAAGTTTAGACGTCATTTTGTGACGATAGGACTTTGAGAAACAGTGAAAACGTAATTCCGGAAACGTAACTGCACCGAAAAATTTGGACACTGTCATGAATCTCCCGGCCTATGCATAATATAAGCTCATATATCACAAGGGCTCTAACGTCTTAATAGATACGCCTAAATAAGTAAAATAATAGAGACAATAAATAAAATAAGCAAAATAATATGGTACTAAGCTGTAGCTTTGGACTATACTATCATACGTATACGGCAACTGTAGCCTTGGCATACACGTTGCTGTCCTATAAATGCATCGTGGGCTTTCTTAAAATAGTAACCTTACCTACTAGGATACCCTGCGCCAATTTCATGAGTGTCATCCTCGAAATCACTGTCCTCCTCTACATGATAATCGAAGTCCCATCTCAGCGCCATCACTACCCTCTTCCCTCGTTAGATGAACGAACTGTTGTTGTTGCTGTTCATCACTGTTTCTAAAGTTAATCCTCGTTTCCATATTGGTTTCATATCCTAAAAAATACCCAGCACGAGGCTCGAAGATGAAACACCGCATTGATGCAATATTGATGGGTTGTCGGTTGTATTCTGGGACCACTGTCGGAAAAACTATTAACAAACAAATAAACCAAGATATGTTAAGCCTTCAGCGTAGATACTGAGATGCAACAACTGACAAGAGACGCCCTTGAAGAGAGAGAGAGGGGCATTGAACTTTTGTTCTCTTTCAGTGCGGGGGAGAGTTTGGGCACAAAAGACTTTCCTTGAGCAGAAGCTCGATTCCGAAGAAGCTGAGTTGAGAAATAAAAAAACTACTAGGAATAAGAGTGAGAGCAGTCCATGAAATGTAGACGAATGCTTTCTAATGAAGGATTAGAAACGGTTTTTTTCAGTTACTGGCGAAACTCTCAAGTGGTTCATCAAGCCCATAGTGTTAAATATGAATAGATGATCAGTCTCGAAAGCGAGGCACACAGTGAAAGTAAAGCCAGAATCATGCATCAGTGGACTCTTTTTGCACGGCAAGAAAAGATAGGGATGCTGTATTGAGATGATATGTTGGTGCGCTGCCTAGGTGTGATTAACGGGTAGGGATACAGATTTGGGGATGTTGGGTCGGTCACATTGTACTACTTTCTGGGCACGTAGCTCTGGATGTCATTAGCATGTTATTTTACCACTGGCAGCGGTTAGTTTTCGTTCTAGTGTGTGCTGTAGTGAACAGCCGCTCCATTGCATGCTTAGTGCTTTCGGCAGCATTTTGGTGTATGCCTCATCTATCTATTATTGCTCAACTTCTTATAACGTTCAACTTTCGCATCCATGACTAGAATGGACTCAATGGTGACAATGGAGAATCTTTTCTTTAGACTCCTACTCATGTTTAACGTCCATATTTTGCACTTTTCTTATACTAGCGTTTTGATGAGTTATTGACCCAGCTAATTTTCTTGCATTCCTTCTCTACTCTAAGTAGTAGCTCCGGCGGCTGCTCGGTTTCATCAGATAGCAGTACTAAGTAGTCTGCAAAGTTCAGATCATTAAATACTACTTTCGTATGTCTTCAGAATCTACGCGGTTTCATGGCAAGTCCAAGATCCTCTTCCTTTCCAGGCATAGCCTTTCTCATAGCTTAATCAAAAACAGTCATAACAGGAAAGTGGCTAGTATGTTCCCTTGCAGCAAGCCGGCTATAATAGCAAACAACTCTGTTACTCCGTCAGGTGACGTAACTTTGGTATTTGTGTTTGTGAACACGTTCTGAACTACTTAAAATTAAGAGGAATTCCATTTCCCTTAAGTAAAAGTATTATTTCGCCTTTTTGAATAGGGTACTCTCCTTAACTAAAACAAATTTTAGGATGATATTTCCACATTTTTCATTCCTTTGGCTTTCTGGCCAAATTTCCTGTTTTGTCTCTAGGTTTTACATTTCCAAAAACATGTAAGAAATTCAGGATAAAAAGTCTCTTTCAGATATTTGTATTTCGTTATTTACCGCTTGTCAACATTTGTCTCGTTCCCAATATTATTTATTGAACCAGACTGAACCTAATTGAAGGTTTGTTCTAGCCTGTATTCTAATCATAAAATAGATAGTATACAGCAAAGAGATATAACCAATGTAATTCGATATCAAAATTCCTTAGGGGAGATTCTGTTGTAATACATAACATATATCTAACATAAAAATATGATAGATTACAAAATTCTGTATGATCAGAGTTCTCAAGATTCTCAGGATTCTCTACAAGCGACTCCCTGAACGATTCTTAAATAATTCTGACTTGTTCTCCTCCTCCGTTCTTTCTTGTAGCAAAAAGGACAATAGACACATTTGGAGCCGTTATCATGTGAACCATGGTTACGTACGATTTACTAATACTTTTCAAACAACTCCCCTAATTTAATTGGGGACGTGTACTACTAAAGAAATAGCATCACTGCTCAGATTTTCCAAGGTATAATATCAGTGTCTTTAATTTTGAAAATGTCTGCTGTTAACTATTTAAACGTCCCTTCCTTTATCTTGAAATCGTTTCAACAAATTCTGTTTCTTGGCACACAGCAGTAAACATAGAGAAGGGCCTCTAACATTTCTTGTTCACTTTATATCTAAGTTATGTCGTGATTGAATTCGACTAAGGCAGTGTTTCCCAACCTTTTTCACCCATTCACCCCCTTTCCAGGCCCTAACTTTTCATATGCCCCTCCAAGGAACTAATGACAATAATCAGTTAAAAACATCAACCACAGCAACTTTAATAATTATTATCGTTTATCCGATATACAAAATGATCTACGCATGTCACTTTCCAACTTCTGGGTGAGATTATCATGATAGTGTCATGAGTACATGTAGTTAATGCGAGCCTTGAGCCTGATGGGTTTCCATTATCTTTTCGATGCGGGGTTGAATCTTAGTCAGCTTTAGCCGAAGGTCTCCTCTCTCACAAACTTCCAACCTGTTACGTTTTTTCGCTAATATGTCCAACACATCACTAAATCCACATTCCACCAAGTACGAAGTCGGAAATGGGAGCGACCGATTGCAGGCTTTGGTGGACATGACGAGATATTTCTCCTTGGCTTCCTGGGCCGGCCACATCAGTGGGCCTTTGGACTGATGTATGGCCTTCATTGAGCCGTCATTCATCAACTCAGCCATCTCCATTTGGTAGCATCTCTCAGTGTTCTTGTTATCAGTAGATAAGAATGGCTGAGTCAGCCAGCTTTGAAATTCCATTTCTTGCAAATCTTGGAATCGGTGTCGGAAGTCAGTTATGAGTGCAAGAACATGGTCTGTGATGATTTCCACGACACGGCCCGGAACATGGCCTCGTAGCTGCAGTCGGCTGAAGCTTGTGAAGTCGCGTGTCATCAATTACTTACGCCACTAGTCAAAATTGGTGATAAAGCCGAATATTTTTGTGTTTGATCCAATGAGTGCCTTTTTGGACCTGGCAGCTCTCAGTTCAGCACGTTTAACTTGGTCTCTGCATTACCAGTACGCAATGGATCAAAAACTTCACCACAGAATTCCTGCAGGCTGTCGTAGAGGTCAACAAACCTGGCAAGGCACTTGCCTTTCGATAGCCAGCGGACTTGTGTGTGTAGCAGAAGCTGGATGTGATGTTCGTCAGCGTACTGGCAAAAGGCCTTGAATAGCCTCTCTGACTTCGCGTTCGCTTTGATGGAGTCGATCACTTTTATGACAGCCGTCATTACTGTATTCAACTCAGGCGAGAGGTTTTTTGCCACGAGATTCTCCCTGTGAATCACGCAGTGAGCCGTCAGTAGTGCAGGATTGACTTGTTTCAGCAACATGAGGAAACCATGTCTTTTTCCCACCATCGCAGGTGCTCCGTCCGGGGCACAAGAGATGAGGTTTTCTATGGGAATCTCGTTATCATTGAAAAACTTCATGAATGTCGCGAATATTCCCTGCGCAGTGGCAGTAAGCTCCAGCGACTCGTAGAAAAGCAATTCTTAATGGAACTTAGCGGCGTCGATGAACCGAACGTAGGCGAGAAGAATACATTGATTTTGACGAACAGTACTCTCGTCAACCTGTACTGAGAACTTGCGTTGTCGACGTTTGTTGATTAGTTGCTCTTTAACACCCCGCACCATTTCATCAATTCTTCTCTGAACTGAATTATTGCTGAGTGGGATTACCGCAGTTAGATCATCTGACCGCTTCAAAACCGTTTTTGAAAAGATATTCAGCGCTGGTTTGATCAAAGTCTCGCCTATGATATGGGCCTGTCCGCACTTTGCAACTAATAGTGGCAGTTCATAACTGGCCGTCAAACCCGCCTACTATTGAGATGTCTGAGTATGAAACATTGAATTGAGAGTCTTTTTCTTTCTCTTCTCATTCTTTTCTTTCAAAGCCCGATAATATGACAGATCTCTGTGGTGACAATCTGCATGTTTCGTTTTCAAGTGCCATTCAAGTTTGGACGGCTTCATAGAATCATTGAACATGGTTTGTTCACAAAGTAAATAGAGTGGCATTCTCTCAGCTGGTGGGCAAGCTATAAAACCGAATTTCAAATAGACGATTGAGTACTTACGTACTTTCTTTTTCGCCACCGTAGTCATAATTGTACCGATATTCCTACAGAACTAAGCTGAACAAATCGTCTCTTCTACCTGGCTTGTGCTGTGCGAACGACGATTCAGAAACGCCTGTCTATTCATTGCCAGAGCTGCTGTTGTCATGGAAACCCCACACGCGCCACCCGCGGCATTCCCTCGCTGCTACAAGTCCTCTTGAACCCCCTGCAAGTCTAATCATCTCGGGTTTTTACAAATCAACCCCTGGAAATCCAAATCACTGAAACTTCTCAATCACCCCCAAGAGTCCACTTGGACCCCGGTTGGAAAACACTGTTCTAAACAAAATTCCAACCAGCCCAACAGGGTGATAAAACCGCGGGACTGACTCTCGCCCTTCTTTGAATGCGATTGAAATTTTAGTATCCGTCTTGCTTCTGAGGATTCTCAACTCATTAAAGAAAGCTTTCTCTCCAACCTTGGGCCGTCGCTTGTTGCTGCTCTTAGCTCAGTTTCCCTGTCTCTTCCTAAATTCTATTTTGAGAAACGTTTCTTTTACTTTCATTGTCTTTTCATTGTAATGACTTGTTTATATAATTTAGGCCTTTTGGTATCGTAAAACCCTGAGGATGACATTTTGATAACATTGAAAGCTTGGATATTTATATTTAATTTGTGTTGCCATTTGTTGCTCAAGGATACTTCACTTGCACTTTTTTACTGCTCTTTGCTCGTCATAACAAGAACAAAAAAACAGCAATATTGCAACAATTTTACATTTTATCTGTCAGAGGCGACACGCCGCATCGATGCACACATCAAGCCTGCAGAGTAGCAAGAGCATTGGTAACGAATGGACCATACATGGTTGAATATATATTTATATATATACATGTATATTATACGGTAGAGAAATGCAAAAGCTCCGATGTGCCTTCGAGTAGGAAAAGAGAGCGTTACTCTTGTGCTATTTAGGAATTTCAAGTTTGATATTTCGTGCAGAGGGAAATGCCCATCATCGTTTCTTCGACAAAATAAGCCTCATTCTTGATACATGCTGCAGCTGAGGAGACGAATGGGTGTAACAAGACGGGCACACTTCCCTTTAAAAATCCAACAAAATATAAATGCCAATGGAGAAACCTTTAAGGGCATTCGTAAGGATACTACTTGTTTCTCGTGTAACTCCAGTAATGTTGACTAGCTTTCACTTTGAAATAGGTGGAAATCGTTCCTAGTCTACCAACTCTATCGATTAAAATATGCTTTTAATGATATTTATTATGAATTCACTTTAACTGAAGAAAGAAAATTAAAATGCATTTTGGAACGGTGCAGAAATCCGCAAGGAAAAAGATTTTCCTAGCGCTTCCTAGTGTTCTAAGAAACCGCGAAAAACTATGAAACCATGAAAAAATAACTATACGGCTTTCGTTTAGTTTCTTGTTTTTAAAATATATGTCGGGTAAACAGAAAAATCTCACGCTCTTTTCATTATCATGACCTTTGCCAGTAGCATACTATACTAGACTTGTAGACCATACTTCCGTCCAATGAATGAAGAGTTTTCACATATTAATGGGGTCTGTGTGGCAATCGTTTATCATCTGCCTGCTCTGCCTTTTAGCTACTTCATAGCTCCTCCCTTAATAAAACTTGCTTCTCTCTATGTTTCAGGTCTGCCTATTATTTTGAAACTCAACAGCTGCCCAATTTGATAAGACAGGTTAAAATTGTTAGGCCCCCCTTATATTCGATGGGGCAGACACGTTGTCTTTACAGTTCGAATCTGATGCTAACTCATCTCATGCGAATCTCAAGAAGGGCGTGCTTAAACGGTATCAATCTCGATTTGTGAAACAAGACATAAGATCATAGGATGACAACAGAAACATACATATGATGTAGCAGACAGTGTCTACTTGTTTGTCAAAATGTAACCGGCTGTACATGTAACACAATACAGTCATCTACCCTTAATAAACGTATGGATAATTTGCAAAAGTACCTCCCTTTCAAGGGAACTTCTGCCACTGAACAATACTAAAACCTACATTCGAAGCGATTAAAGCTTGCACTGTGGCTATCTATTGGAAACTTTGCAATCTTAATCTTATTTAATTTACTTTGGTACAATCCTATGCAATACACAACAAAAAGTACTTCTCAATACAGACTTTCACACTGAGCATTGACGCCTTGACTTTAGTTTAATTACTTGCCGTACTCAGACGTAAATGCGAAGAAGGTTCTTCCCTATGCTCCGCTAAAAAATTTTGTGTTTGAGACTAGTTCTGCTATCCTATAACCGTGCCATTTTAAGCCATTGCTGCAAACACTGAATACTTAGGCAAACGCCACTCTTCTCAAATGATAATGTACATAAATGTCATCACAACGCATTGAGGCTGGACAGTCATATTGCTGCGTTTCAGTAATCGATATCAAAACGACAATCAGTTCAGATGGAAGCCTCGTTCTTTTGTAGCGGCTAAAAGTTTTTCTTTGAGTACTTCCTCGGATGAATAGTCTGGTAATTTTAAGTAATGTACACACGTATTCACAGATGGATAGCTTCCATCCCCTTCTCCTGATTTTCTAACAACTGTTAATCGAGGATGCAAATTTGCTAGACCACCAGGTGGTAGTGAAGAACATCCAGTCGCGAATTGTAGGAAAGACTGAAACAAAGAGAAAGAGAAATAATATGTACACAAGTTAGGTACATCGCCTCTTCTAAAACTACTATACATGTTATCAATTTGTTCTAACATCTTCATATGTCGCACTAAATCACTAAGTTGACAAGGATCAATAAGTTTTCGTCGTAGCCAGTAGCAAAAGTTTCCGTGAGAAAACTAACTACTCCCCCATACTTCCAGGGGGCACTACAATTTTGGAAATAATCTGATCAATCGATTCCACTCTAGTGCTACCCTCTCTCCTATATACACTGACGTCGCTCCTCTAACGATCAGCACAGACTACAAGTCCTTAATGTGAACAGAAACAAATCAACATATTGAAGACACTTGGAACGTCTCCATGGGCATGTCTTTTATATAAAATGTCACGGGTAAGACACGATTGACAAAAGAGATTGATGGGAACTTTGCGAGGATCCCCTTGATTAATTCTCTAAGACTTCGAGTAATTCTCATGCCCATAGAACATGAATCTTAGCACGGAAGTCATAAAGACCATTCCAAATCTCTAAAATTATATGAGAGTATACAAGTTAAATGACTGAGCGCTTTTTACGATTCTTTCGTAAACTATATGTATGTATGTATGTATGTATGTATGTATGTATGTATGTATGTATGTATGTACGTATGTATGTATGTTTGTATGTATGTATGTATGTATGTATGTATGTATGTATGTTTGTATGTATGTATGTATGTATGTATGTATGTATGTATATAGGTTCTTCTTGTCACATTTTCAATGCTTTCGCTTTTTGAGACGGTCAAAAAGTGGCATACAAACTTCGAGGCCATTTTAATGTAGATATCCCAAACTACACCTAAGAAACAAGAACTAAAAACGAACCATAGTAATCTGTTTTCAAACAAGAAATGCTGGAATGCGTTTTCTTATCTAAGAGACACAACACAAGGTTTGAAAAACAATCTAACGTCGTATGGCATGGTTTTATTACCATCAATACAGTAAATTACTATGAACAAACTAAATTTCTCGCAGTTTAACTGGAAAAAGACTTTAGGATTTACAATAACATGTAAAACTGTGTAACGATGGGTTTTCATAATCCTCCTTAGTTTTAAGGATAGCTTTAAGTACCAACCCTTAGTACCATGTACCACAAAAAGAACACATTATGATAAAGTAGTAAATGCCACAGTAGAGCGATTTCACTGCAGTGAGCGGAAGGAGTATCAAGCTACTTTATAAATAAATACGGAGATTATTGTAATCAACCTTTCAACTCGACAACAAGAAAGTTTTTACCCAATCAAGGCACAGTTAACAAATATCAGAAGTTTCATCGAATGTTGATTTCATATTTCAACTCAATTCTTCACTCTGGTACGTAAGCCCTTTATTGAAAATCGACATCACAAACCATTTCCTTAAAATCAGGCGTAAGCAGTTCAATTTCTTAAGAAAATAAGATTATTCCTCTATGTTATGATGTCGACACTTGACAAATGTTGCAAGAGATCACGTAAATAGTCTCTACCTCTAAATACCCTAAAGTGTGAATTTGCAATGCCAACGTCCCAACTGGCCATTTAGTTATGGCCAGGTGTAATATTGGCACACTAATTGATCTGGTAGTCGCTGCTGTGCCAAGTCTTGGGTAACGGTAGTAATTTATAGGTCTTCATAAACTTATATATTGGTTTTCTTTTGTTTAAAGGTAGAAATAAATAATATAGTCTCAGTTTCAGAAGAGAGACATTACCAAATAGTTTTTAAAGATTTTTTGTCAAAGCAAATCATAACCTTAATTTGCACTTATTCAGATCCTTTGCTGTTGAAGTGGAAATCCTGGACTTAAAATTTACTCAAAGTGTGCAGAATTTAAAATCATTGCTTATTGTTGTGTTAATTTGTCGAGAAATGACAATTTTTCACGTTCTTAAGGAAAAAATTTTGAAGGGTTTAGTATAGAGGATTTTTGAAATAATTTCTAAGTTTAAAGTTGCTAAGTGTAAAGTTGCAGAGGTAGGATGCAGAAGTAGGTAAGTGATGAGAGATTCTGATTTATGATCCATGGCTTATGAGAGGTTCGATTCCCAGTCCTGCTGTAATATCCTCGAGGAAGGCATGAACTCTGTCGCGCTTCCCCGCACCAAAGTGTAAGATAGGGACGTGGCTATAATGGAAACAATGTGTGTCGTGTTTGGTACCTGTGTGCATACACTCCTAAGTAAGTTGATCATTGGAATATCATTAACAATAGGCCCCTGTAATGGGGATTGTTGAGCGCCTTTGAATATACTTAAGTTAGAGAGGGCGAGAAATAAATATAGGGTACTTTACTCATAGTGCCATTAGTGAAGAAAATGTCTTCACAAGTAGTAAAAATTCATCCAAGTATTTTTCATATCTCTGTGTAGCGTTAGCTCCATAGAAAGATGTTTTAGTTTCTAAGATGAAAATATGGTTGAGGAGCACATAACTTCTGCCAAGACTGAGCTATGGTATGGTATGAACTGGCAGGTTGGGTTTTGTGGTGTTTTTTTTAAATAAAAAACCCCAACAAACTAACAAAAAACTTGCCAGTTCATACCATATCTTAAAACCGGCTTTTACTTTTCGGGCAGTTTAAAAATTAGTTATTCATTTATTATCATCTAGGAATGACCAAAATTTCCGCCTTTAATGATATGCCATCTACCGTATCTTGCTTTACAGGCTGTGGTATCCTGACTCTCTCGATCGTGTTTACTATCGGGAATTTTGTGATAAAAGGCAAGGAGGAAGTCCAAATTATCAGGGCAAAATGATAGTGTGTTGCCTTCAACTTATTTAGGAGTTTTTAGTTGACGGTCGGTTTATGCTTTTTAGTTGACGTTCGGTTTATGAATCTTAGTTGACGTTCGGTTTATGCTCCCTAGTTGCAGTTGCGGAAGAGAGGAGGAAGATCACAAGACTTATCAACAGAATGATGTGGTGCAAGCATTATTGAACCAGCCATGGGATATTTCAACACATATTATTAAAAAACCAACTAATGCGTACGGAACAATACAGTTTGACTGCCCAGGGCATAAAAGTCGAGCTGAGGTGAGTGTAGAGAAAATACTTCATTGCTGTGAATACTGTGGTCAATTTCTAATGAAAGACAAACAATAAAAAAAATCTACTACTGAGACTCCTGTAAATGTGCTGTGTCTCTCCAAACGAAATTCTTGATTTAATGAAAAAGCAATGGGTTGTTTCACTACAGACGACTTTCTTTGAGTCATGATATGTTGTGGATAGAAGAAGTTGATACCCAATAAATTAAGTAATTAGCTAACAAATATAAATCTAGAGAGATTGTGTTCATTGACTCGACGAAAAGCTTTGTATAGCTTTTCATTAAAAATGAGGTCAATGTAAGCTGGCGCGGATGGTAGGCCGTGAAATTCTTAAAGGGTGCAAGGCGTTAAGCGGTGCTCGAAGATA
>JAAAKL020008035.1:0-16299 GCA_010016065.2 Carybdea cf. marsupialis auct. non (Linnaeus, 1758)
TTCACCAAGCTAGCGCACCTCTAAGTATTTTATATTTCCACTTGAAAATGAGGCAAAATGACTGTTGACGAAAATCTTTCAACACTGTTTTTTTCATCATACACTCCAAGAGTGCTCGTAAGAAATCTAACGCATTTGAAAGAAAACGGTTGCCCTTGAAAGTAAGTAACATGCATACCCCTCATTACTATAATATACTTTGCCATTTTGCTACTTTTGCCAGCATTTAGCAAAAAGGTATTCAGAGCTTTAACTTTTTAAAGGTATTATTAACATAAAACTGCGGCAAGAACATGTGCAGATAAGCTACCAATGTCTACAGTGCACACATGAAGTAGTCATTAGAAATTGCGCAGTCGCTGGCGGATAAATCTGGCGCATTAAAAATAGCGTGTTTGAAGTAATGAAATCAGTTACAAGTTAAGCCCAGTCTGAAGGCTAAAATCGTAAGACTGTGAAAGCACATCTAGGCTTAGTAACATTTTCCCGTATGCTTATATCAAACGTATGATACAAACTTTCCAAATTCAAAATTTTATGCAGCATTTCCTTTCTATAGTACTACACAATTGAAATATATATCTATAAGTAAGCCGTAAATGAAGGATTAAGTTCTCATAAAGACCAAAGATTTTTGGTGGGTGCTCTTTCGAACTATGAACTTAATCGGACCTGTGTTCTTATCAAAACACTGTTTGTAGAAATATCTAAAAGCATTAAACATTAAATTCATTCCAAGTAAAATTCACGGATTGTCAATAACTTTCACAGCAAAAACGTTTTTGAGCTATATACATGAATTTTACCAACTCGACAAAATTTTGAGCCTGAACTAGTCAGAAAAACGTAATATGAGAACCAGTTTGAACGGAATGTAGGTGTGCAATCTGAAGTCAAAAGTCACTTTCTGACCTGAACTAAAATAAAGAATACAACATTGAAATACTTTGCTACATTTTAAAAAGGGTAAGGGTAGAGAGAGTCTTTGATTACAGCCATTATTTTTATTTATGCAACCATAAATGCATTAATCGATTTATGGTAGATTATCATTCTCTATAATCATTAATTTTAAGGAGATTTAATGAACATGTAAGCAATATTTTGTCATTGAAACATTTTCTCGTTATCATTAACTTTTTCAGATAATTTTCGCTTAATTAAATCATATATTTAAAGTTAACGTATTAAGTCAAATGCGGGAAGATTGTTAACATTTCGTGGAATAGTTTAATAGGAAGTGGTTTTGTTGGAAACTAGCTTTTTATTTGGATTCTTGAGCGCCACGACAATCAATTTCTATAAAATTGGTTTCGGTATTTTATCGAAAACATTGGGAATAGGTTTTATTGCATTCATAAGTTCATGGACATACAGTAGACTTGGAAGATCTATATAGCATCAAGCCCCTCTCGAGCATTCCCGTGGGGTCTCAACTGCCTAGATAAGTGTTAAGAACTACCAGGTCTCGGCATCTTTCTTCCCTATTATCACGAATTCTCTCAAGATGAGTGCAATATTTCAGTCTTTCAGTGACGGCGTGTTCTTTCGCTTTTAGGAATTGAGCAAGAGACCACCGCCTATGCTCTGCTTGAGGATAGACGAATAGATACAAAGACATAATGATGCTTTTAGCACTATTATTCAGGGATGGGGAACAGGGGGTAGTAGGGGCCATGCCCCCTCAAAGATTTGCCAAATCTCTTTTTTTTTCCGTGACCACTTTTTAGCTTTATCAAAATTGAAATTGATTGAGACAGACATTGTGTCACATTCACAGCAAAATATGCATATTGAGACACAATAGGTTTTGCTTCTTCATACTGTAGAACGTGAAAAAGTAAATTTGAACCCAGTCTACTTGGCCCCCCAATCTGCTTTACCTTCCCCGCCCCTGCTACTTCCCCTTGAAGTTACCAATTCATGCCCAGAAAAAGTCGCAAAAGATTAATTGTTAAACGTCATTGCAGGCATGGTACCTACAAAGGGAACTCAAAATATAAGAATACTTATGACACACAATTCTATCAAAATATCAATAGTATGAGACGTCGAAATGATGTCGTATGAATAGAAATTTCGGTCGAAGAGATTTTTGGTCATACTGTGATAACCCACCTAAAAAATCCTTGTTACAAAATTTTTATGTAGATCAACCTTACAGGCACAAACTGTTAAAATAAAAGTTTGAAACTACAATTCCTATAAATACATAGTCAATTTCTGCTGTGTTTCTTAACTAAGAGCAGAGTGAGGATGATTATTTTGATCGACATTGAAAACTTGAAGGACACTGTCTTCTTTGTCATAAAAGATAGTACTTCCGAATATTGGTTCTGAAATATTAATGACGCGTGTAGCAAGGGTCAAAGCTCCAAAGTTAAAAACATCTCATTTCAGCCCTCTATACCCATTAATTAGTGTAATTTGTGATGAAAATATTATGCATAAAGCTAGGGGAGATGCTTAATGCCAAACCTGATGTAATACATCCCTTTATCTGAATTTAGTATTGTTATGACAAGATATGAAAATACACTATCCAAAACGTTGTTGAGAAAGAGAATTCTATTTTATTATTTTTTAATTATTGTACTAGTCCCAGATTTTGCCTGGAGTTTCAAAGGGAGGGCAATGAAAAGAAAATGTGAAAGGGCTTGTGATAATGCAAAAGTTTTTTCAAAAGAGCTTTTGAATGTTTGAACTGATGTAGTGAAACAAATTGTAGTCTTATTCAGAAGAAGCAGCTTTTTGTCAGGACTAAGAAGAGATTTTTGGGTCCGGCCCGCCCTGGCCCCAACAAAGTTCCAGGCCTATAATGTACAGGGCGTAATAGGCAATAGGGATACACTTAAACAGACTCCTTTAAAGAAGCTTAATTATCGCCCCTATCAGTGGCGTGACCTCGAGGGCTGGGGGACGTGCTCCCCACTTCTCCAGAGAGTCGATCTTGAAATTCGTCCTCGTCTGACCTTAAAATTGAGGTCAGCACTGAGGATAAATTTTAATTGGTTTGACATCATGAATCTTGTCACTATGACGTGGTTTGAATGGTGAAGTATGTAACGTGCTCATCTTTGTAGTAAATCCCTCATAGGCCGGGTTAAAGCGTCGACTATTTTCATAGGGAGAACTAAATGACTTTTGCCTCGTTGTCGGAGTAGAGTCCTTTAAAGTCTATTGTTCTAATCACCCTTGAATTCGATTTCCGGATAAGAGTCTCCCCATCCTGGTATATCGCCCCCTAGTGTCCCTCGTAATAATTTTTGCCCCTCCCCTTAAAAACCACTTTTGCCGCTAGGGGGCGATATTGACTCATAGAGTTCAATGTATTGCCCACGTTGGGAAACACCGGCCAAGTGGTCCTCCGACCATTAAGCTCGGTTAAGCCAAAAGATTACTTTTTTGCAAGCGGTCTAACTGCAGGAAGACAAGCCCCTATTCGGCTATTGTCAGGCTGCCATGTTTGCTATTGTTTACAACAGCCACAACAGCCACAACAGCCTATAACATCTCACATGGAGACACCGAAGTCGTAAGACAGAATCTTAGGGCATGCATACTGATTTGACTATCAATATGTAATTATTGTCTGGAGGGCTGAAGAAACAGTAATGGAGGTGGCTCAGATGAGACAATCAGCATTGCGTTTGCTTAGAGCTATTGGCAACGCCACGTATGTATGGACTTATGATTATTTTTATTGCTGTTTCTTCAGCAGAACCCTCGCGGTTTGGCATTGATAACATTGCCACGAAAAGCTCTCCCAGGACCAGTTTTCCTCTTGCGCGGCGACTTTGCTTTCTCTCTTAACATAAGTTTTGTTTACGACCATGAATGCATACGCGAGACAGAAAGGGCTAAAGTTAACAGACAGAAAATTTATAGGGCCTAATTTCAAACATGATATCATTTGCAGTCTACTTTCTTTGCAACATTCTGTGGCTCCACATGATACGTTCCTCCTAAATTGGAAAGGTCGTGCATGAAATGCTTTTACTTCCTGGGACAAGCAGAGTGGAAAGGTTCTTTTCCGTAATGAAAAACCTGCAGTCCAGCCATTCCAATTGAAATAGGACATGGATACAGAAAATGGAACTTCACAATTTTATATATCTGTGTTTTTAACTTTTTCAGTTTTTTTAACCTAGCAAGGGTGACTGAATATTTATAAAGAAAAGTTGGATTCCGTATCAAATTCCTTCTCATAGCCATTGTAGCACTGCTTTGTAATCATGGTCTGCATTATGCTCATTGGAATGAGAAAATTAAACTATTTTGTTGCCTTTCCTTTTGTTGTCACGTATAATATTCTTTACATTTTTAAAAAATTATTTTGCTAAGGTCCAAATATCAACATCAGTGAAGTCAGTAATATCTTTTTAAGGGACATTTTTAATACAATCTGGGGTACTACCCCTTTAGTCACACAAAAAGCAATATCTTTTATATATTTATTAAATGGAAGTTAAGGTTTTGCATGATAGTCAGTTTTCAATTCCATTGTTTTTCATATTTTGCAATATCAAAACTAGAAAATGTTAATTATTAAATTCCAACTATTATTGCAATGGTCAGATTGTTTCCAGCTGCACACATTGCTTCTGTAGCGAATGTTGGACCATTAAGAATAGAAAGAGATACTATTACTAAGGCATCTGGTGTTGATAAGAGTTGAACCCTTAACCTCTGTCACACAAACAACATCGGCAAGGATTTGAATCCAGGATCTCCCACACTGAAAACACTGACTTAACCAGTGCACTAAATAATACAATAGTTTAGTCAAGAATCAGGGAAGTCAATCCTTGATTCTCACCACTACCAACATCCTAGTAATTTCAATTTTACTGTTAGCATCAGCGGTGCCATTTTCATGTATAAGTGTTCAGTCAGACACACTAGTAATCATGGAATAGATAGCATATAACTCGTTTGCATTCTGGCCAGGTAAAGAAAGTTAGATTCTGAAAGCTTGTGATGAACAAGAGGGAGACTATTCTTATATGTTGATTTTTTTGTATATATCTTGGTTTATTACCTTGAGTAATCAAGCTGACATATACACTGCACACAATTTAGAGGGAATGGAAATAATCAAGGTTCCAGTTTCAGTAACCTACTTGGATATAACCACCTTCATTAGGAAAAATTTATCAATAAGCATTAGCATCCAATGCACGAAGAAAAACATATCTGCAACGTGGGAGACTGTATGGTATCAGTAACTGGGGTTGGAAATAGATACCAGGAATGAGTTGAAATAAAGCTAAAGATATTGTTGTTATTAGGCCTAATTATTGTATCAATCATGTATATATGCATAAACCCATTATAGTGTGGCATAGCTAGTAAAATGTAAGAGACATTCTTTATTTGTACAGTAGGTTGTAATATATTGAAGACTGCTTCAATACTAATACCATAAACATTAAATTAAGAAAGCAACTAAATTGTTTGCCCATCAATTAAATATCTGATTGTATAGTATTGTCTCTGTTTGTTTTCTTGTACTGAGCAGTTGATCATGTTGAATATACCTTCAAATCAGAGAAAGAAACAGAACAGTTTTTAAAAGCTGAAAACTGTTTGTGATTAAGACCCCAGTGAAAGCAGAATTTAATAGTTTTTAGCAATAGATTTGTTTAAAATAGTCTAAAACATTTTGCTTGTAAATGTGCATTTTTCCCCTATTAGATGTCTGCAGTACATGGATAAAAACTAAATATATGCTTGTTTCAACCAAGCAAAAATTATATTTGATGAAATAATCCCCCAAATCTTGCTCAAAAATCTATAAGTGCTACCTTTCCCCGATAATTTTTATCAGGAAGCTAGATCTGAATGTAGATGTTTCCCCAAGAACATTAATACATGTGCTTTGATAGTCTTCATAAAAATAGACATCAGATATATTTTCTAGGTACTTAGACAATCATTAATGTTTATGTTTACCTTTACTTTTTCAGCTGTCAATGCCCAGCCCACTCACAAGCATATTCCTTTTCAGGTGAGGCACATATTTTCCATTTTTAAATACAAAGTTACTATAGATTGAAGATAGTTCGGTGTAATTATGTATTAAAGGAAATTTTTTCTGAAGATTTCATTTATTCATTCATTCTAGACTGTCAATAAAGTTGAATTGATAAATCAGGACTGTTGATAAAGGTGTACTTAAATTTGGTCATACTTTCTCGTGAGGTTAGAGCCAAATGTTCATAGACGCTTGTCTATGTCAATGATTTGGAAGATATTATATTTACAGCAAAATGCTCTGAAATTTGCAGTAGATTAAGTGATGATTAAATGTAGTGAGTGTTGAATAATTTGGGACTTTATATGTTAGATCAGTTGCTGTTACATGAGATGCACGTATTGAGATTGTATGCATTGAAAGTAATAAATGTATAGTAGTTGCAAGTAGCAGCCATCTTTGATATACAATGTGATAATCTGGTTGTAACAATACTATTATACCTTGAGTTTCTGCAACCTTGATGGCACATCTTGAACTGCTGCATATTGTCACTAATGATGGCATCTCACTATCAATATTGGGCAGTATATAGCTTTTAATTTCACAATGTCACAATATCCTTCTATATGGCAGTGTAATATGAACTAGTTTTTACCTGTTATGCATTTTAGAATCTTCATTGGTATTATAGGACCTATTGTTTTAAGTCTACAGGCTACCTTTGATTTTAATACAGAAAATAAGATTACCATTTTTAAGACTGTCAGTTATCAATATCTTTGTCCTCAGAATGCAAAAATGTTCGTTCAATCAAAGGAAACTCAAGTTTATATTAAAATGTAACATGAAAGGAATGTCTTTACGTATTGTTTGTGATAACTTCATAACTTATATCCTGATGAATTCATGGAAGACTTCTACGTCTAAAGTTTTGTGTTTTGTTTTAAAATGAGTCCTACCTCACTTTCAGATACATTTGGTGACACAGACAAAGAAAACCGGAGCTTACTAAGAAAAATCTGTTGTGGGCAAAAACCCTTTTCCTGGCCTTTTTGCCATAAAGGCCCTTTGAGGGCTTGGTCTTAATAAGAGTACAGGAGATTTTACTAAATGGCAATTAATTAACCGGGAAGAGGGGCTAAATTATGGAAACTAAATGTACCTTGGAGAGAACCCAACCAACTGAAAATAGAATATAGTGTATAATTTGCAATCAATTTATATGCAGAGAATAAGCTTTACCACATCAATATTATGCCAGTAGGAAATTCTTGAATGAGTGTGATCATATATTGACATAATATACTTCTCCTTTCTTAAGATAATGCCTGTGTGACATTTTGGTGATAAGATAGTTGTAAGTTGTAAATTTGTCATCATCTTATGATGTTAAGAATTAGTATGTAATTACTGTGGAGCTCATTAAAAGTATTTTCATAAAATTTTTTTTGAAGTATCTACTTTATTTCATCCACCTTTACAGATGCTGCTCTAACATCTGCAAAAAGTAAGGAGTATGCTTTTGAGGTAAGTAATGTTGTAATATTGTAGACTATTGTGTGCATATATTGATACTTTGTTTGTATCTCGTAGATATTTGCATCACATCTTTCTCTTTCTCCTTCACCTTTCTCCTTCTCTATCTGAACTGGCCTTCAATCCAAAAGTGGCACAATAAGCTGAACACCAGTTCAACAGTCCCTAAAGGTAACCAGCTCTGCAAGCAACCAGTGTGACACCAGTTCCAAACAGGAGCTTGGTATCTATCATCCTTATTCACTGTGTCTTTGCTCTGAATCTTTCTAAGGTGTTAAATAACCCAGTTACATAACAAACATTCAAGTGCACTGTATGTGTGTTTCTTCAGGAAACATGCTGCATGAAACTGGACAGAAATTCCATAGATATGGAGTGCGAAAATATCCTTCCTTACAACACAGGGTACTAGGAAACTGTCTGAAATGGTGCCATAAAGTGAAGAACACTCTGTAAGACTCAGTTCTTTTCAGTATTATTGGTAGCTAACAAGTCTTCTTGAGCAATGTCTTTCTTGTTATGAGGAAGGAGCTGTCTTTTGTTTACTTCCTTATTTTAAGAGGATATGATGTTAGCACCATTCAAATTGGCCAATTTTCTCCATCTGCTATACTTGTTTTCAAAACCATTTTATACAAAAGATGCCAAGAAGGGACTTGTGGATCTGGATAGCAAAAGTGTTCTTAGGATTGTAGTTATAGTGGGCTAAAATTCACTTGCTAGTGGCTCTTGGGTGAAGCAACTAGTAAATTTTGAAAAATGAAACACAGTTGCATTGATAACAAGGAACATTTCATTATTTTAGAAGCATATTAACTTAAATCATTAAATAAACTCAAACCTCAAGCAGAAGAGTGAAAATTTAGATGCATTTTTATTTTGTGTACTTAGGTAAGTATACTCTTGTTCCTTTTCCTGTTACTACAACCTACACAGATAATTACTGTTGTTCTTAGTACAGATCATGCACTTCCACACTTATCAACTTGCTTAGGGACTTCTCCGTTTCAATGAGGATCCATGTTCCTTCTCTACCTCCCCCCCTCCCCCCAGCAACTCATGCAAAGGTATTTTGTACACATAGATCAACTAAAAACCATACCAGGTAGGCCCACTACTGTCTTCGTTCCCTTGTGGAGGATTAGGTGGTCCTTATTTGCCCCTCTGTCCACTGCATCTGCACATTGATTGTAATAGCTGACAGACTCATGGTAAGACACTTATTTTTTTTTACTGTCCTTCTGCTTTTATCAGACAAAAATGGGCTCTGCTGCAGAGTGTCCTTTCACAAAAGAAGATGCATAGGCTTTAAGCCTATTTCCCTGCCACATGACAGCGGATATATTCCTTTATTGCCCAATTTGAATTCCCCTGGCTTTAGTTTTACTTTCTTCCTCTTTTAACATGCATCACAGTTGATAGTGCATCACACTGCATTACCACAACCATTAATATGACCTCCACATACAAATAAACACTATTTAAAGAATTATATTATAATAGGTATGATAATTCTTCCCAACCAACATCTTGTCAATTGAAAAATAACTTCAGGTCCAAGTTGCTTATGGTGGTATCCTCCTTGAGGCCAGCCAACAGATTGTTGTAGCAAACATAAAAAATTTTTACTGTTGGCACACTCCCATATTCTTTTCCATATTTTTCTTTGTTTTATAGAGAGGTACTGCCTATAACCTAGTGTTCCCTGCAAACGTAATCATGGCCTTAACTACTGCATTATTTTTTGATTGGCTATTATTTTGAAGGTATTTACAATATCCAGGATAGGTTTCTCACATTTAATCAAGTGTGACCTATCCCTATTTCGGTCTGTTTAACTGTAAATGCTGTGTATATCAACATGTAAATGCTGGCTGATTTGTTGAAATAATCTGAAGATCTGATATGGCAAAGTCTCTGCACATCATAGCATACTAAACTGTATAACTTGACTGTCCAGAAATATGATACCACAATGTGAATCCGTTATATAGTACAGCTATAAGTACTTGTGTGGTATTCAGCTTATCATATGACATAAAGTGACTGCAAATTTTGTATTTTTCAGATTGCTTGTTCTAATATTAGATATGGACCTGGTGTTACAGCAGAAATTGGAATGGTTTGTATACTTTTTGAATCACATATTCATTTAGTAAATATAGGTTTGCTGAAGCAACCATTTTCTCAGCATTTTGGTATCGTTTTGATGTCATTTTCAATAGATAATTACAGACTGAGTTCTAAGTATAACAGACAATATAATCAAAAGATTTACAGAAAAATTTATGCTCAAATGGTCCAAACGCACTCTATTCAACCAAAATTTATTCTGTAAATAGCTTTAGGGCAAGTGTGGAGTCTTATATACTAGACATTTGTGCCCCACAAGTGCCTATCATGGAAATCTTTTTGATCACATCAGATTTTGTATATTTCCCGTATTGCAATTTTATCCACACAGGGATATGAGAAGCTTTAAATTCTTTTTTCTGAGAATAAAGTGGAGGAGGAAATAAACACAACCTTGTAGAATATCATCGATATACGAATGTTCAGAAATAGATATGAAAAGAATGCAGTTATAAGAATCCGAAAATTTACCACAACAAATTAGTAATACCAGCAACAGGAGAGATTCTTGTAGGAGAGCAGCGAGGGAGAAAGCTAGAGAGGATCAGTATTGAGTTTTAGATTGTATAAGAAACCAGGAATTGGTTTGTACATGTTACAACATGGGACAAAGGGAAGGCGTCTTTGTGTTCCAGTAAAAGTTAGGCAGCCTCAGTAATTTGTTCCAGTGAGCCAACAACGATGCCATAGACAGAAAAAGTACCAGTTTGGGTCGTTTTATGAATGTGCACTGTCATAATATAGTCCAGAACCCTTGTGATGCCCTATCTATCCCATACAACTTCCATGCCAGTATAAGAGCAAAAGAGCTAGGCACCTCTGTCATGCATGTCTTAGATTCTCTGTGATTCTAAATACCCACTTTCACTTCTTATAGTTCATAATCATGTTCTCCTTTAATATTGTAGACTAGGTATGTTTAAAATATGGTTATGATAAGTTGTAAGTAAGATTTTGACTTTTCGTTTGCCTGTAAAGTGAAGGCAGGTATTTTAACAAGATTGCCTACGCTGGTTGCTTTTGTAAATAATCATTTGTAAAGAACTGCAAGTGCTTTGGATATATATTAAGCGCTTTAGGTCTTCACTACTGTATTTTACCATCCTTAATTCTGGCCGTACTTAGGCTCATGTGTAATCCCACTAGGAAGAATGTTTGGAACCCACAAGCTCAGGGGCTCATACATTGGTTTTTTGTGGTATTTGCGTAGCCAAGTAGAGATGGTTCAGAGATTTTGGACGCAGTTAGCTGATTAAGACATAGTTGATTATTCGATTATTCAAGTACGTATTATTGGAGAACATCTTTGACACAGTTGCCATCCTCCATTTGTTGTATCCGAATGCTACATTTAAAAAAAGTTTATATGACCATTTGCAAACCCACATACTTAGATGACAGCAAGCTCAGAAATGTGTTTGACGATTTGCTTATGCATCTTTTTCAGGACTTTGTTAACCGTGGATTAAAGAAGATATGTCTCATGACAGATGAAAATGTAAGTAATTATCTAGTCAAACGATTGCTAAGAAATAAAATGACGTCATATTGAGTTAATAGATAAGTGTGTCTTACGAGAGACCGAATATGTATATTTCTCGTGAAATTACGTAGATAGTCGTCTTGGCTGCCGTGACTATACCTTCTAAGTGAGACCTACAATTGTAAACTATTACAACATAGTATCGCAGTGATGAAAGCCTATTCTGCATCATCACCCTATGCAAACGATTGAAGAATAACATGTCTACAGTAAGAAGGAGGTACGATTCTAATTCATTGAAAATATCCCTATAACGGAGATTATAGTTTTCACAGAATCAACTTTTGGCATCCTATTCGCAGTTAGTTTACTATCAAATTTCAGGCTTGTTAGACGGAACTATTCTATCAGGGATGGTGCGATCAAGGGTCACACCTCCCCTATATTTGTAAATTCGGTCAGATGATTACTCCCAGTATTGCCGTGATTTCGTCACTAAACACTAAAGCGTGTGAAAGAGAGAGGGAAATGTTGCTTTTTCGCAGTTTACTGTTACCAATTTCTTTAATCTCTACACGAGTTACAAGCATTGATTTACTGTTGCCTTCTAGAATCACTTTCTTATGAATCTTCGATGATGTGATTTTATGAGTATGCGAGTCTGGCAAGATTTCGACTAAGTAAATCCCTGCTTATTTATTAAAAATAGGCAGTTACCATTGTAATGTCTTGCAGCATCTTTTTGTTTTTAAAATGTAGTGATGTCCAAAAGGTTCCTTTTCGAAAGAAACAAAGGCTTTACCGATAAAAAAATTCTCCTAAAGCAACGCAAAAGGCGTTTGGGTATCACAGTGTCCAAAAGTTTCTGGAGCTGTAAGGCAGTGGTTTTTTTCTGCGTAACATTTGTTCATAGTGACTTCAAGGCCAAGTAACCGTTAATAAAATCGTCTTTTCCAGTGGATGCATATCATTTAAAACGAGTGCTTCTGTTCTTTTTGCTATTGGTCTATTCTTATTTTTGTCTTCTAGTTGGTAAAACTCCCACCAGTTCAAGACGTAGTAGCATCTCTTGAAAAACACGGAGTTAATTTCGTCGTCTATGACAGAGTGAGAATTGAACCGTCGAATTTCAGGTACAGAAAAGCTTTTTTGAGATTATGTTGGCAATTCAGGCCATTATCCACAATCAGGTTATGATAAACTTAAGTGACTGAATCTACCTTCATGTTTTACATTACTCATTATGTATTAGTATGATACGGTTGTATGAGAATAAGCCAGCGTTAAATCACTCCCATCAAATTCTCCGTAGAAGATTGCCCTCAACAATGATATTTTGCCTTATGTGTTTCTTGTACTTCTTCCACAGGTACGCACCGTGATCGGGTGCACCTAAAAAACCATTAATTTTGTCACTTTTATTTCTTCAGACTTCTGTCGCGTTTAGAATGTAGAAAGATATTAGCTCAACTAATCTTTTTTTCGTTTGAAAATTATGAGAGAAAAGTATGATGATTATCAACAGAAAGGAGTTCTGTTTAAAATATGGTAACTTCCAAAGCTTCATAATGTGTAACGCTGCGCAAAGAAGCTGCAAACTTGAGGGTCTGAAGTGTCGTGTACAATCCTGAGGATCCCTTCACTGCAATCGTCAGAACTTTTGTCTTGAAGTATTGCCCACGAAGGTATTGCATAAATGACATACTTACAAGTTCTTTTCCTTCATTCATAAAGCTGTAAAAACAATGTATGGCATTGTTGGACGCGGAAATTGTTTTTATACTGCAACATAAGTTTCTGAAAACTTTTCGAAACAAGAAAACAAGAGAATTCTTACCGGGGAGTATCTTATTACATAGTTTTTTATCAGGTAATAATATTGAAGATATAGTTTTGCTAGGAAAGAAATCTCTAAGAGACCAATAATGTTAATAGCTTATTATACTCATGTGGGCTCTGGATATTTCAAGGCCCCAAAATAGGAAACGTGCCAAAATGCACAGGATATTTACAGAGTGGTGGGAAGATTGTGAAGCATGACAATTTTCATTGGTGTATTCAAACCTCCGTTGTATGTACGTTTAGTTTTAAGGATTTTGAGTGACTTAATGAGGTGCACCACCACTCGTCAGCTACATAAATGTGTAATACACCGATTTTTATAACAGTATTCTTTACAAGAGTCACTGCGGTAACAAACCCGAAAAGTTAAGAGCATTTTAGAATCAGACGAAAGGGGACATAATTGTTGAAGATTTGATCTTCTTTTGGTTATTTTATTACTTTAGGACCATGGTCTACTTAAGGTATGTCACATTTGGAGGCCAAAAATTAAGCGGCCTATGATATTTTAGGCTTGATTTTTAGCGGTTCTGAAACGACAAACTTGCCTTAAATAATCGGAAACGAGGCAAGTTTGTCGTTTCAGAACCGCTTTGCTTTTGAAATTAAATATTTAAAACCGCCCTGAGTGAAAAGAACGTGGATGATGCAGTCAATGAATATTTCGAGATTATCTGAAGTTAGATGGAGTAGTTTACTATCAAAATTACTTGTTCCTTGTTCATCTACTTACAGCGAATTGAAATTCGGTAAGTTACTTTGTACTTTATTTTTTGCCGCTAATTTCTCTATAATAAAACTGCACGAAATAGCGAATTCATTTTGTACTAAAAAGCTTTTTTCGTCTGATTGGCTACCTTGTAGAGCACTGATTGGCTACCTTGTAAAACACAGTTGGGCATATAATTTCGTTGATTCCCTTTCGGTTATTTTCTGATGAATGTACTCTGAGGAGTGTCAGACGAAAAAAGCTTTTTATTACAAAATGAATTCGCTGTTTCGTGCAGTTTTATAATTTCTCTATGTAATTTGAAAATCGTTGTTGTATTTGTTGTAAGAACAACAACCAATGATGTAGTTTCCTTCTAAAATTAACTACCTTTATTTTATTTGAGTTTTGAATTGGGTATCCAGTACAGCTCTCCACTGTTGAGTCAAATTTCAAAGTTCATGTTTACGTCGGTTCGGTTCTATGTTACACAGTACCACAAAAGATGCCATGATCGTGACGAGATTTGATTTTCCCTGAAGAACATGGCGCCATGAAACGTAATGTCATGAAATGAAGGTATAAGAAAAACAACAGTATCCCATTAAACACTCTAGTACTCTTACTGACTCTTGAAATAGTAATTAGCTTGTGATAGAAAAGATTAAAGGGTAGAATGAATACTTTTAGGATTTAGTTGTGATGTTAAACTTTTTCTATTCTTTGAGACTGTTGCAATTGCCATTAAGGAATCATTTCCGGGGCTCTTCAGTCGTTAATATTTTGCTCATTCTCTTGCCTACAGCTGTACAGGGACTGGAGAAGGTAAAGCAGATTGGGGGATGATCAAGTAGACTAGGTTGACATTACTTTTTTCACGTACCACTGCGGTGCCTTTGTTTCCCGTCTGGACACGTAAAAAGAAGCAAGACCTGTTGTGTGTCTCAGTATGCATATTTTGCTGTGAATGTGACACAATCTGTGGCAATCAATTTCAATAGTGATAATGCTGAAAAGTAGCAATGGAAAAAAGTCTGGTTTGACAAACCTTTTGGGGGTCCGTGGCCCTCATGCCCCCTGCTCCCCGGTCCCTGTGCATTAAGTTGTGCAAAAGCAAAGCCTTTTAAGTTGTTTATATATATATATATATATATATTGAAGGGTACTAAGTGAGGTCTATCGATTTACATATGTATATATATATATATATTATTTTTTTGAAAACTAGGATGACCTACCTAGGCTACTAGGGTAAAATGGGGACACAAAATGCCCCCGAATATCCAGTGAATAAAAATATGTTTGATCTTGGTCTGTATACTACGATATTGGTATCAACATTTGTACAAGTATAAATATTATATTATATTTCAACTTTATTCCTAGATATTGGTCAACAAATGTGCAGAACCAGGATGCAGGGCTAGATACAGTGGTGAGCAAGAAAACTATGCAAGTTTCTATTTCCCTTCTGCAGAGGTGGATTAGATTCGTAAACCGGAAAGAGTGGGTACCTTCTAAAAGCTCGGAGCTTTGTGAACGACACTTTGAGGAGAAATTCAAACAACATGGGAAAAGATTAACTTTGATCTGGTCTATGGATCCAGTACCAACAATTCATACTCCATTAGTCTTACCTACACCAAAGACATGCAGAGCACCCCCAAGAAAAAGGGTTTACCAAGCAGATGAACTGGAAATTTCATTAAAAGAGATACAATTTCATCTTTAAATGATATTGTTGTAGCAATTCCAGGATTCGATCTTTGCAAATTTGAGGACTGTGTCATGTTCTACAAACTGGAGTTTGACAAGAGTAACTAATTTCCAAAGGTTACGAAATCCATGCGAGTTGATAAGGAATTGCGTGTACAGCTACAGTATCATGGAATCATTTTGACACTTTCCCATTGGTTTGTAAATTCACGCAACGCAAAATTAACGAAGAGAAGTATGCTTGAAGATTTTCCCGCTTACAAAAGAGCTACTGCTAATGAGAACCACAGAGCCTTGCTTGATGAACTTAGACAAAGAGAACTTTACCAACCTAAAGGAAGACGTCCTCTTTCAGCTGCCATGATAAGATACGCTTTGCATTTGAGGCATAGCTCCCTTCAGGCTTACATATTGATCCTTGATCAATTCCCAGTGCCATCAATTTCCTTACTGCAGAAAATACGACAACGTGGAGTAGATTCTTTGAAGGCCTTGAAAAAATTACAGGAAATGGGTAAAATATCTTGTGACCTTGTGTTGATGGTTGATGAGATATACCTCCAAATAGCAGCTCAATATCAATGTGGGAAGTATATCGGTGCAGACAAAGAAGGAAATCTGTATAAAAGTATTGTTGCCTTTATGGTTGTTGGTCTGAAACATCACCCTTTGTCTGTCAAGCCATCCCAGAGGTAACATTTACTGGTCAATGGTTATCAGAAAAAATTGCTGAGAATATAAAAAATCTTGCCTGTGCTGGATTCTGTGTTAGAGCACTAGTCACTGACAATCACTCAGCAAATGTTAATGCATTTCGATCTTAAATGGAACTTTTCAACTCAGATTCACCTCTTTATTTTGAGCACCCACTAAATCATGGAAAGCGAACATACATGTTTT
>JAAAKL020008037.1:0-16297 GCA_010016065.2 Carybdea cf. marsupialis auct. non (Linnaeus, 1758)
GCCTTCCTCCATCTTGAATCGTCTTTCTGTTCTGTGATTGGCTGATCCAGAACGATATCGTTGGGAAATCGCTCGAGAGGCGATCCCAACGATACGTCTCGTTATCGTTGGTGAGTATCGTTATTGCTATCGTTAGCGGTGTGACCGGTATTAAGGGAACGGGGCCAGCGATTTTTTTTTCTCGTTCTCGTTACCGTTATCGTTCCCGGTGTGACCTGGGCTTAAGACATGTACATAGACATTTCCGAGCTGGGTTTGTTATCAAAAAATGCTGTATGTTCATGACTTACTAAATATCTAGTAAGCCATGTTCTTGTTCAATAAAAAGTAATTTTAGTACCCAGATTTTTCTGACTATTTCTAATAGGACTTTCCAATCATACGATCAACTATTGCTTACAATAACAAATGTAGAAAATGCAGATAAACAGTCATAGTTAAGCACAACAGCAAAGAGGGATTGTCACCAGCAGTCATGCACAACAAGATTTGACAATGTTCATCAAATGATCAAATTTTTCCCAGCTAAGAAAACTACAGACTTCCTCAACATATCTTCAGGGTGGATTTCTGACACGACTCGAACCCAAGGTGGATTTTCTTCAGGAAGAGGCTGAGATCATTCAGATTTAGCGTGTTGTACTGGTACTACTGCTGGAGGAGAAGAATGTCGCGGCTGATCAGTTTTCGATTCTAGCTTGTGCTCGTCTACTGATATACTAACTTTACAAGCATTGTTTTGCTTTACGATACCCGGAGTACTTCTCACAGTGTTCGTGTCCACAAGAGCACCTTGCTCATTCCCTCTTCTAACAGGTGCCTGACAGTGCGGTGCAAGATCTTTGACATATACTGTTGACTCATGGACACATGAGAATCTGACATGGGAATACTGAGGGTTGCTTCGATGAGGTAAGCTTCTTCGACTAGGGAGTCCTATTTCCTTGAGCGTGAATGTTTCTTAAAAATTGTTTCCCAGGTTCAGAAAGCCACTTTGGAAGGGAGTAATCAGATGAAGAGCGACGTTGACAACTAAAGAAGTGTTCATGGAGGGAGCAATTGATGCTCATACATAACTGTGACCTTATAGAATGAAGGGAGTTAGTAAGTACACTTTCCCAAAGCTTTGTTTCTAGACCTTTGCACTTAAAAGCAAGAGTTAAAGTCTTTTATATAATGCTGCCTACTAGTAGCTACAACATGACTACTCAGGAAATTCCCAGTTTCTGCTGACATGAAAGAGGCACCTTTATCGGAATGTAAGTATGCTGGCATGCTACAAATAGAAAACAGAGTTATGAGGCACTTTATAACAGACTTGGAGGACACATAAGAACAAGGAATCGCGAGTGTTCGTCAACAACTGTGAGGAGATCCGTGTTTGAGCTAGTGCTAGGAATCGGATCCTTAAAGTTAATATTCAAACGCTCAACAGACATAGTAGATTTAATCAATTGATTTTTGGTGGCCTGTAAAACCAAGGTTTGACTTAAGTTAGACTTCACATCTTCCATGGAATACGGGATGTCTCGACATTGGACAAAATGACTCATTTGAAATAATCAAGGGTGACATATGGCTTTGTGAAGGTCAGTAAGAGGACCTTTATCTACTTCAGACTAAGGGTATGTCAAAGCACTTGAAATTCTGTATGCAGCATGGTTTAGCCTCCTGGAGTGATATCATAGCTGTAGCAACTCAATTATGTGCGCCAGAGCAGTATTTTATCATTTTTGATTTCCCTCGACGTTTCTCATTAGATATAAATTAAACAGCTTCCTGGTTAGTGGTCAATGTGAAATTACAAGCCGTTAAGTAGTGCTTAAACGCTCTGTTTGGCCTTCATGGTACACGAAGCAGTTCGATTTTTCAAAGGATGGAGGGGTTCAGGAGCTAGCTGAATGCAGTTATGAGGCGTACCCTAGCAAAGGTTTATCGGGCAAATATGGAATGCTCTTGCTGTAATTAAATGTAAGCTGGTTCTTCTTGTTGCAATCTATAACATCACAAGGAATGACACAGCCACAACAAAGTTGATTAGTGAACCGTAAGAATTATATTATCACTCCATCAACTATCAAAGATTAACAACAACTGATTCTATAATACAAACGATACATTTTATAAGGAACGCAAAAGACTTGTCTTAAGTCTTCATCGAAGTACGTCTAATTACCAAAAAAAGGCGAAAAGAATATTATCTCGACACTTCTTGGTAGCGTCAAGGAGATTCTGGAGGTTAGTGTCATAATCTTCTTGATTCATTCCAGCCACAGTGACATGGTCCATGTAAGCAAAGGTCCCTTCCAGTTTCCTTCCAGAAACATACTCATCCATGCTACGTTGTAAGGCATCACAGCATTTGTAGCACCGAATGATACCCTCGTAAACTTATGAAACTTACGAACTGCTTTAAATATGGTGTAAAGCTTTTCAAACAAAAGAAGGGGAATTTAATGATATGCACTCTTCAAATCAAGGGCACTGAAGACTTTGAACTTAGCGAAATCATTAATTTGGTCGTCAATGAGAGGTAGAGGATATGCATCAATGTACGCGAATTTGTTAACGGTTTCCAAGTAATCGATGCATATACGTTTTCTACGTCTCTCATTCCTTGCAGTCACAACTTGGGATCTCCGAGGTAAGCAGTTTGGTTTGACAGTTCCTTCTCTTACCAACTTTTGAACTTCTGAATCAATAAACTGTCTATCGGCGTAACTATACCGATGAGATTTCATGTTTATAGATTACCAAATAAACTAGCAGCTAATAGTTTGGATGACTCAACGCTACAAATTAATAATGAAGGTAACTTCCCGTCAAACGTGACTACTTTAGATTCATGTAGCTTCATGAAATCCTGACCAAAGATGACATCTGTGCAAAGCTATGGCATAGCAGAGAATTGGATATTCTGATAGTGATATCCTTGAAGATGCAAATACAGGAGGCGAAGTCCCCAATATAGTAGCAACACGAGAAGATGTAGCCATAGAGACATTATTGGTATTACTAGCACATACTTCAATGTTCATACCTTCTACTGCACTTTATCTATAAAGTGATCAGAGCTTCCAGTATCTAGGAGTGCAGGAATATAGTATTCATTCACTGTGACTTCATGGATAGCTGCTTTAAGATTGCCAGGCGCTCCAGACGCAGATCGGCAAACTTAAGCAAAGTGTCCATTTTTCTGGCAGTTGTTGCAAAAGACATCCTTTACAGAGCATTGAAATTTTGGGTGACGGTAATTATCACAAATGCAAGACATTTGTTTAATGACTGCTGAAACGTGCTTGACACTGTTGGTGTCATCCTCTAATGCACTACCAGAAGGAGGTATGGGATGCACTGACAAAAGTTGTACTACGTACATACTCATCTGAATTCTTTTGAGCAAGATCCAAAGATCGGGCTTGGCCGTAGGCTACTTGCAAGGAGAGGGATGTGTTCTCAAGAAGTCGATGACGAACCAGATTAGAAGTCAGTCATGGCATAAATCCATCTCTGATCGATTCACTACTGCAATCACACTCTTGAACTGACGGTCCTTAACTAATTGACGCAAAGCTTGTGAACATTCATCAATACATTTTGTTGGCTGTTGTTTCCATGTAGATAACTGTTGCCTGGAAAATATATCACTTTTTTGGGTTTAACATAGAATGCTTAGAATATAGAGACAGCAGCCTTAATGGTAGTACAGTTGGCAATATACTCGTATACAGCAGAAGAGATGAAATTGATAAGCATGTTCACATTTTGAGTGTCCTCGGTTTTTGCGGTACAACATTTTTTTAGGATTTTGGTGCTCATGAGCCCATTCTTTAGAAGCAGTTGATGAGTTTGGATTGGCATCAAAGCTCTCTGGTCACAGATATCTCTCTATATTGATCTTGATTGGAAAATTGTAATGAAATGAAGACCCAGTTGATTTGGACTGCTATTACTAGGCTTTTCCAATCATACAATCAACTACTGCCTATAATAACAAATACAGATAAACAGTCATGATAAAACACAACAATAAAGAAAGATACTCAACTGCAGTCATGCACAACAAGCATTGACAATGTTCATCAAATTATCATTATTTATTTTTCGTGATTAATAATCACGGTGATTGACTTAAGCTGTCATTTGAGTGGTGGAACTATGAATTCTGGAAAAGGACAAGGGATTTTGTACACACTCTTAACACCCAAAAAATTTTATGCTCTGGCATAGGAAACACCAATATCTGTTCTGACATTGCTGTATCTCCTGGATCCTGGGTATACACACAATCAAAATGTGTTACATCTAATTCTATGGCACGCTGAAAATGCTCGATCAATAGATACAAGTAAGACATGTGTCTCAGCAAGTGAGGATATTGGATGCAACGACTAATACTTTAGGCTACATGCAACATAATGACATCCAACCTAGTGACTAGTTCTCACAGAAACAAGGGGACAATATACGCATGAGGGAAGAAGCACTGACTTGGGGATATGCAGATAGCAGACACTTAAAGCAAAAATGCAGGTAATAACAGTGGTCGACTGGAACACTAATACATGCTCATCTTCCCTGGATTCCCTCTGAGCTTCTCATCGTCCTAGACAGAAAGACTTCCATTGAGGATCCAAGTCTTGCGTCCAAGACCACCTCTGGACTTCAGCAACAAGTTTCTTCCTTGTCCTGGTTAGTAAAAAGCTTATTTTTGTATTCTATGAAAAACTTACAGTGCTTAAATGGAATGATCAGCAGCATAATCAGATTTTGCGAGGACCCGAAGCGCAGCACAAAATGAAAAGAAACCAACTGACCGACAACAACATAGAATCCATCCTAAAAAGAATGTACCCATAATGCCGTGGGTTTTCAACTTACACCCTCACAAAAGAACGGAACCACGACATTCAACATGGTGGTTATGTTATCAGAATGGGACTGAATCACTGCTAAGGGAGAGAACGAAGAGAAACGATTGGAATGAAGTTGGATGTTTGAACAAGAATCCTAGATTTTAACCCTGTTTTGATTGATTATTATGGAGGGGAGTATTTGAAAATTTAGGTATTCGTTGTCAGCCATGCCTGGTTTCTTTACTAAAGTATTCGGAGTTTTAGCTGCCGTCCGTGGTTTGAAATAACTGGAAAACTAGATTTAATGAGTGTGCCTATATTAGTTCGTGTTATAAGGATATACGGTTAGCAGGCTACGTCATGTAGATTTGGGTCTATCCATGTACGGGTTCTGTTACTAGTATTCAGCTATTTGTTTCGAACGTCCATGTCTGCCGCTGTTCTCTAGCTCTATCAACCGAAAACTGCAACTACTGCCATGCACTTTTTGTGTATTTCAGACAAATTGGTGAACATCGCTTTCAAGGGAAAGGCTACACGGGCAAGAATTTCTGTAGGTTTCCTAGGTCAACTCTGCTTTTTGGCGAAGTAGGCTGGTCATGATAATCCCGTCATTAGCTGCGCTGGTATGGTAGGCGTAACTTTCACTTTCAGCATGAATACTTGTGATTGACGTAAAATGCAAGCAACACAAGGGAGAATGGTATACGATAGACGATATACAGAAGTATCGATATATTTTCACTTTACGTATGGACTGTATGGGATCATATCGTTGGCTTCTGACATTTAAGTGACACTTAAATTATACATTCCTCACCCATTATTCAAGGATTCCTTATTGATATTGACTCACCAGGAAATTTGTCATGCACTCGAAGAAGCTGGTATTTGTGTCACCTTGCTTAGATGGTTGGTTTTTGCTTGGTATTTTCACACCAGTCTGGAATTAGATACTGACCTGCGGTACTTACGTAAAGTAGACTGACTTACTGACATAAACGCTCAGGCCTTTGGTTTGGTCCCTTGGTCTCCGATCCCATGTACATGTCTTCGTCACCTAGGGCGATTTCTAGCATTTCGCCCAGAAGTTGAAAGTGACAGTGCGGAGAGGATATCTGTTTATCTTTTCCTTGCTCGCTCTTGTAGACGTCTCTTGTGAAGATCTTGCTTGTAAGCTTGGTATCAAATGTAGATCATAAGGATTTTACGTGCATTTGAGGTATAACGTTATGCTTGACATTTTATTTCATTGGTTCACAGTGCTACCGGTACTTATCAGTTTGGTGTCCGTGCATTTGAAGTTAAGATCAGCACTACGTACGGTACCGGTAGAAAAGCGGTGAAGTTTCTTGTGTCAGGTAAAGTTAATTACACTAGTTTGTCAGGAAACTTCGAATTTCACGTGAAAGGGTAGGTCAATGCAACAAACTTTCAAACTTCACCAGTCTATCATAGTGTCATCCCGAAACCACCCATCAAGGGCCAATCAGCTTATCGTCGATCACCTTTTTCTTATTTTTCTTATTTTTCTTGTCTTTCTTCATCTTATCCAGTCTCCGATGCCCTCACGATGACGACTTAATCATGATTTAATTATAACTTCCGATCTGATCAATATTAATCTTATCAAATCAGCTTTAGTTCTTACTTCATATTCCTTCATTAGCTAAGGTACAGATTCCAAGTACCTTTTGTCGCCACCAGTTTCCTTCAAGGATGTCCTTCCCTCAATATATATCAAAAGAGGTACCCATGTCTTAAACCACTTTGTACAACTCTCATTCTCAACACTAAGATTCTTATGATTCTTAAGATTCTATGATACAAACATATTTCTACCGGTTTTAGGCTTTTCCCAATATTTTTTACTCGTAATGTGTGGTTCACTAATCTTTGACTATCACATTTGCTGTTATGGTACAACGTAGATATATATGTAAAATTTTCAACCGCTTCAATTTTCTTACCATGTAACTTAAGCTCACATTTGGGATTAGCTAATTTGCTAAAAGTATTTTTAATGCACATCTTTTCACATTTTTTGTGACCTTAACTGGAATCATCAAATGGTTTGAAATTTTTTTCAAAGTCGGCGAAGAGTGCTGTGTCATAATCATTTTGCTTCTTTCTTCCAATTTCAACACATTTCGTATGTACGGTATGATGATTACTTTCCTTGATCTTCGCAATTCAGAAAGATAACAAGTATCAAAAATACAAGTCCTGGTCACACTCTAATTTATATAGATGCCTTGTGACTGACTTCTCATGTGAGTCAAGGGTTATACACGTCATATATTTGATATCTTCCTATAACTTTTATATCTTTCCTTTTCCTTCGACGAAGCCAAACCTTAGCTAGAAATTTATTATGTAATGTTGGTATCTTTGTTGTTATCTGTGTGTTTGGTATGTTTCGTGTATCATAAATAAAGTATCAAATTTTCCCGATGCCTACTCGGGCATTCCAATCTTGATGCATTTTCGTGTGGAAGTTTTATTTTCTGGCAATTTCAGAACTCGCTTGTATCAAGGAGTAAATACTCATGCTATGTCAAACAGCAAACTCGTTAACTCTTTGGGCTGGTTTTGTGTGTTCATGAAAAATCTTGCTTTTCAAAATTGATTCTAGAATCTTTCTAATTTATGCAATAAATGATACAAATTAGCCACTTTCTCCTTGCCCATTCTTTGCTCCTTTTTAATCCTTTTTAATCCCTCAGAGAAATCCTCTTCTGTTTTTCATTGAGCATCCACACAATTGGAGCCCTATATTCCATAGATCACTGACAAGCTTTGGTTAGCTATAAAAATTGTCAATGTAGATATGGTAGCGCCGATTGATGAGAGGTTGGAGAAGTCTCATAACTACATTATACCCAAGGCCATTAAAACTTTGAGCTTCATCAAGACTCTTGATCACCCAATATGAACATCAAAGTCACTGGTATACCCATTACAATCTGCCAGCACATAAAGTTTTATGCCCCACTTTGTTGGCTTATGATGTACTGGTACATTCCCGACCTGTGCTTCGATTGGACCATCCTTTCATCCAAGGCAACATTCTGAAAAGGCTGGTACAAAGTCTTTCAGCTCTCCTTGAAAGCATCAAGAAAACGTTGTAGCTTTTTTAAGTTTGTCCCTTTTTTCACTGGTGGGTCCACAATATGCAGCATGTCCATCTGTGCTTTGAAGTGATCACAAGTCATGATACGTCTTGCCCATGTACCATTGGAAAGCCTTTTGTGCTCCAATATACAGTAACAGTATATTTACATATCAGTAACATTTATAAGTCCAATATACAGTATAAGAGCTACAATCTTTTCTATTTCCTCCACAGGCATAGCAGTTAGTTTGCTGCACAATCTGCAACAGCAATGCCTCAGTCAAGAAAAGCTTGAATAAAATAGCCTTTGTCATTTTGCCTTTGCACATTGAGGCATTGAAGTGGAGTCAAGGCTGTCAACTAGGTGACTATCACCTAAGCAATGTGACTCCTTTGTTTCTATGATTTCTTCTATCTCTAACTCTTGACTTCACTTCTATTTTCCTTGACGAAACACTGTATCCACCATAGAGGAGATTCTTTTCTCTGCTACAATCTGCACAGACTGGTTGTCAGACTCATTACAGGAAGCAATATTAAATAAAAAATTAACAAATAAATTTCATATCGACAAACATGCAATCATTGCTATTAACATATGCAACAATAAAATATTCACATATCTTTTTATGTATAATTCAACATATTTGTTTTATTGTATAGGCCTACAAAAATAACAACCTGTGGCAAGCTGTTTCTCTAAATAGTTTCAGAAATACTTTACTGTATCCATTAATTTACAAGAAAATGCCACATGGAAACATGGTAAAAATATGAAAGATGCGATTTAGGATGTGCATATACACAAACACTCTCTCTGTTTTGTAGGATATGAATTTTTCTGTGTTGACAATCTCTTGACAGAAAATGACCGTTTCCTCACCTGTTCATATACACTTTAAAATAGGATCATATCATGCAACATTATCACTGCACTCATTGGCATACCCTACTGACTGACCAGCTGACAGAAAATTACCTTTCTTTGTGATACCAATATATTACGTGAAAATGAAATCTTTCAAGAGTAAAAACACAAATATCTGTTGCAGAAGGGCTGGCTTACACTGATGAGTTGACGATCTAACCTCTGCCTAATCCTCAGATTAGCGAGGATCATTCAGGCAATATTTGTTTGGTAATTTGAATCTCAGCACATGAACCTCAGCAACATGACTCGGCCTTCTTCTTGATCCAAATCTGTTCCTTTGCCCAAATCCTTGTTTAATTCCATCTCCTTGTCACTAGTTTTATCTCCTGTATCACTATCAATATCACTTACGGGATCATTATCATCCCTAGGACATACTTTGACATTTCCTCCATTGTATAGAACCCATGGTTGTTTGCTACAAGACACCATGTTTATCAAAAGTAAAAGGTATCCTACCTTACTATTATATATTAGCCAATCATATCAGCTTCACATGAAACCAGTTTTTCCATGGTTGTTTGAAATGAGATTGCCATGGCAAGAGATAGCATCATCATTCAAATTTGAACAATATCCATGAGATCCATAACCAATGGGTTAATATTCAGCATGGAGATGCTGTATACATGCTTCCATTGATTCTGTGAGATTTGATTCAACCCCAGCATTTGGCAATGTGCTATATGCATTAGGACCCAAGACAGGGAAGCAGTTGTATTGAGTTATTGTTTTTATAGCTACTGCACTAGCCATCAATAAGTTTGGAAAACACTTAGCCAATCTGGGAGTCCTATTTTTGAAAATATTTCCTTCACTTCACTATAATACACAAATATCTTCTTGTCATTATGTAAGGTTGCCCGGTCTGATTTCCATTTCAATGTTGTCATTTGCAAATGCTTTCCCTCTCCATCTTTTTCACAGTCAACAATTGTAAAGTCCTTAAATTCACAGGATGTGAAACTTTGCACGACACTGAATATATGTCAATTGCTGTTTTTTCTTAATCGTAGCTTGGTATCCATTGAACTCACCAGAGATGTTTCTAGTACTATATGTTTTGGCTCTCAAATTTTCGATTAGACACATATCAGGACATTTTGAAGGATATCAGCAGTTGCTGCACCAGTTATCACTTTCATGTTGTACAGGCCAATAAAGTCCTCACACATTGCCATTGTATAAGTCACATGGAATTTTTGTTCAAATCCACCTGATCAACTGGCCCAGCTTTAATTAACTTATGCAAATAGAACATGCTTCCATCTTCTAGCTTGCATTTGTACTTACCAAAACATTTTCCAACTCCTAGGGTTTCTGAAAACTTTGTGGCTAGATTACAGTGTCCTTTATTAGCTACTTTCACCAAGAACAATTTGCCCTCCTCTAGAATGGTGACCACTTTACCACAAAGTCCCTTGATTCAGATTTGGGTAATGATATTGAAATGTCCTTCACAGCATGTTACAGTAGAGCCTTGGATGGTCTCTTTCCTAAACTATGGTTTTCTGTGGTTCTCTGTTTGAGTAGGAGATTGTAATGGGCAGATTTCCATCTACTTTAATTCTTCGTAGTTGGTATTACAGATGTGCCTTTGAATCCTTCTAGATTTGCCTTTGGATCCTTATTTGCTCTTTCCACAAGGTGGTTTCCTCACTGATAGTAAAGAGTACTTCTAGCATTGGTGATGTTAGCTTTGGTAATGATTTGCTGAAATTCATTACTTGGTGCCATTATCAGATACTAACAACCCAAAAAGCCATAGTGCAGAGAGGTCTCCATAAGCCTGTCAACCTCAAATTTACTTGTAACTTATTGTGGGCCAAACTCCAATGAAAGTTGTACACCTGTCTACTAAAACAAGTAAAACCTGTATCCTTCTCTTCCTGTCTGATTATATACATTATGTAATTGAAGCTATATATGGTAATCTGTCATGCACTCTGGGTAGAAACTGATGTTGCATTTTTCATACCTGTAGATAGTACAGTGTTCGTAATGCTTACATTATTTCTTAGTAGTGTCTATCCTAATGCTTGTACCAGCAATCCCTGACATGCCAAGTAAAGTTATCAGCCTGTTAGTACCATAAGAACCTAGAATTTGAACACTACTTCCCTAAGAAAGGGAAGAAAGCTTATGTTGCTGTTGTGAATGCAACAGCACAATCTGAGCACTTCCTAAACCAGCATTTTCTAGCTAGGCATAGAAAAGCCACAACCATTTTTTGTCATATTTAATATGGTGATTTACAACAAATCGACCAAAAAGATCCTCTCCACCCATTCTTGAGCTGTATGTTTTGAATGGTTTTGGCATTGGCACATGAACTTGTTTATTTTTCGTTCACTGATCATCATCTTGTTAAACAAGTTGGTTTACACAAGGTATAGTCGATAAAAATGGTAACAGCTTTGTTAGCACACCAAGTTACAACTATGTTGCTTCTGTCAGAGGCATAATTGTATGTACAATTGTGATCTCTTGCGAACAGCTGTAAGCTATCTTCGCAGCTCAATCCTTATCCACCTATCTGCATTTCTGTAAATATGTTGCCCTTAGTTATAGTAGCTTTCTTGATATTTATCATATGACCCAGATTATGAAGCCCATTATTGATATTAAAACCTTGATCAGCCATAATTGCATCACCTTTCATCATATCATAAGTTTCTAACTTGCTTGAGAGTATATCAACGAATCCAACCCAGGTAATTGTTCCTTTGTCCAACACTGATCCATTGTAAAGCTGGGATACAAACACGACTCTTTCCTTGGTTGCATCTACTCCCATAAACGACTTGAAGGTATTTGTTGACTTTTAATGTGAGAAACGTTGTGATTAAAGAGGAAGAGGTGATGTGCACTGGATTCTTGTTTCAGTACAGTCTATTATCATGATTGTGTTTGGGTACTCCTTTTTTATTTTTTTTGGGGGGGGGGAGGGCATATTTGCGATTATTATGTCCCCAGTTGGCCATATTTTCAACTTAACAAGTTGCACATAGGGAAAATCAGTCTGTGTTATAATAGTGTTTGATGCACTTCTTCCAGAGACAAAGAGAATTGTATTGGTAAGTCTACGTTAGGAAGTGGTTCTTTTGTAGCTTCATCATAGGCTTCAACCGGGACTTTTGGATCATATGTGTTACAACACTAACATACGTACAGAGGTCTGATCACGAAGGTTCAGGAAAAGCAAATGTATTGATGTAAGGTTGGTTAGCGTCCGGGGCGCATTTGAAATAAAGACATGATTGGTACATTGGGTCCACTTTCTTGTATAAACCGATTGACAGAAAAACTGGCCATTGTGGCCCTTCAACAATATGCAGAAATACCATGTCATTGATATATAAGATATGATTTGTCAGCTAGTTCCTTATCACAATTCGCCAGTCGACATTTATGCAGGAAAAGAAAGAGTCTATAAGTGAAAGGTTCTCATTCCGAAAGTCACTTGTTCTGGAATTTGTAGTCTCTCCTTTCTTCTTTCTGTTGAACTGAGATTACTGGACCATGTGTGAAGCAGTTGGCTTTATACATGTGAAAAAGACTTTGAAGAGTGTATAGCAAGGGAAGCCAGTTTATGATTTGATATCTGAGTCTAATACAGATTGAGCAGAATTCAACCTTGACTTAACAATCATATGCTCTTTCTCTTTCAATTTCATCTCAAGCTCATCTATTCTCTTCTGTGTAGCTTCAAGCATCTCCTCTGTGGTTCTCATAGGTGCAACATAGTCATGGTCAATCGGCATATCTATTGTAGGTAGGTCAGGCATACTTTCCCCGGTGGACAATGCCCCAGAATGACAAAAATATGGCTACAAAAGATAGTACCTGTAACAAAGTATTACAGGAGCATCAAATTAACTTTCTACATTCACCGAGGACCTTCCTTCTGAAGAGGCACATAAAAGTGGTTACATGCAGTAACAGGAACATCTCCCTTCTTCCTAAATGTAATAAGCTCTTTTAGAGCAACGAATCAAATATATGTTTTTCTATCCATGAAATGTTAAAGGGATTACCTCCTGATCTATTTTATAAGTGCTTTATTAACACCAAATGATATGCAAGTATGATATTACCCTCCGCAACATCATTGTAGGGGTCTTACAGGTGCGAGGTGAACGGGATTTGTTGGCAAGAGTTCATTTAGATATTTGTAAGGCATGATTTAACCCGCCTAAAATATTTCGTATGTACTTGGTACTAACCGTTTTCATCTATGCTCCTTCCCCGGTTGTGACCTGGTAGTAGAGGATTTATTCTTAGTTCAGGGCCAATTTAAATGAGGGGGAGGCAGTCACCCGTGTCAAGGCCAATGGAAAGGAATGTGTGGAATTGGTTGGATTTAGAGGAAAACAAGAAGTGATGGAGTGGGCTACCTGAGATATAGAGGATTGGGTCCCCTTCCCACAAACGCGAAAAAAATTGTTTAGTCCTTACGTTCAGTATTTTCATATCTATTCGAAATGGCGAACATACATAGAGTACGAGACATCCTATTTGCAGCTCATGATATTGGAGCAGTAAATGTACGATGTTAATGCTCCACTTACTTCACAAATTCCACACTGGGAGTATGCACGTTTTGATTTAGAATGCACGAACGACGACGAGTGCTTGATGGAATATAGGTTCAAGCAAACAGATCTTTATGACTTGGCGAACGCTCTCGAGTTACCAGAGGAGATTGTGCTACACAAACGGGTACCTGTTAGCCGTTTAGAAGCACTATGTGTACTTCTTAAGCGGCTATCCTACCTATGCCGTTATTCCGATATGGTGCATACATTCCATACATGCCAAAAGTGCACCTCTTCAAAACTGCGGGATGGGACTTGATGGGACTGTGCGCCCAATCTCTAGGCCTGTACAAAACCAGAGAATTATGTATAACAGACATCATAGGATCCATGCGTTAAAATTTCAGTCCGTTTGCCATACCTGACGGCCTAGTAGCTTTGCTGCATGGCCCATTTGAAGGGCGACGACACGACAGTGGCATTCTAAGGGAGTCTGGCCTTCTTCACGACCTTGAAGGATTTCATTGTCACCCCACGGCGAAATTATGTGTATATATGGTGACCTGGGTTATCCGGTTCACCCACAGCTTCAAGCCCCTTTTGTGTCTGCATTACTTATGCAAGATCAACAAGAATGGAATAGACGCATGGGTAGTGTTATAATAGCTGTTGAGAGGTTGTTCGGAGACACTATCTATTATTTTTAGTTCTTGGACTTAAAAAACCTTAAAGGTACAGCTTAGTGCTGTAGGGAAACTGTACAAGGTAGGCACAATCATAAGAAACGCAAGAAGTTGTGTATACGGAAGTAGTACAGCTGCGTTTTTTGTCATGGACCCCCCCTGGTCTTCAGCAATATTTTTCAAGAATATGATTTTGTTATTTTCTTCTTTCCTCAACCTGCCACAAAGGTTTTGATAGAAGCCTTCCTACTGTTCTCAATTGTCGTGGGTGGTTTAAATTGCATCAGTTAGATTTTCCCACCCACTTCCTTTACGTCAAGAGATTTTAAAAGGATCAACCCCGTATTCAATAACCATTTTATCTTATAGTGAAAGTTATACCAATTATTTCACATTTCAAACGTTGTTCATAACATTAAAAGCTTTGAAAAATATCAAGTGGAGGAATACTGATGCCCACACTCATACAGGAAAATGTGTTCTGTGGTGTAAACCTATGTTTACTGTTCTGTGATGTAAACCTAAGTTATCATGAAAGATAAAGTAAATAAAAGACTACACTATCAAACAGAAGTAAATGCGTCAAGTTCTCTTAAAATAGGGGTAAAAATATATAGGAAGATAAAATTATTTTGGAGACTTCATAATCATGACAAGACTGAAGCAATCAATCTTACCTTTCAGATAGATGCAGCATTCTCATTATCTAATTATCTAGCATACCACCTTAAGCAAATGGCTGGCCAGTGATAGAACTACCGTACTACAAAATCAGTCCGAGTTTTACAGGCGAGGGGCCACCCTAATACTGCTGTTAAATCCCACCTTTCCCTACACTTTGATGCACCACCATGAAGGAATGGCCAATAGACAGAAACCCAATCCGATGTTACTTCAACAAGCTTTCGACATATTTGTCTTCCTCAGGTTCTATATACAAAACCGAAAACTACTCTATTTATAAACTTATAAGATGTGTGTTATCTTGTTTACATTCCACGAATTATCTTCTATACCCTTTTTGATTTCTTGCATACCAGTCTATGCTGCTGTTCATGTCATGGCTTATGGTAAATAATTGCGCTTGCCAATATCTTTCGCTTTGCCATAGTCTATTGTCAATATCTGTTTCGCCCGAAAAATTTTCAATCATTTGTACTTTTAAATAGTTGGTGGGGTCGCTAGGGTTCTTGTATTCCTTGCAAAAATGTTTTGCTACTCCACAACGGTCTTTGTTGGTCTTAATGTCACTTTTGTGTATACGGAACCTGTTCTCAAAATTGTTTGCTCACCCTACGTATTGTTTTGAACAGTTTGTGCAGTGGATCAGGTATATTAAATTTTTACTATTACAATTCATTCCCCCCCTAACTTTATAACTTGTGTTTGTAACTGTACAACTGTATGTATTGTCCGCTATCAAAAAGTTCTTGCATATGTCACATTTGTAACAACTGGTTACCTTGGATCCATTCTCATTTTTTACTGACGGAAATAAAGACAGGAACAATAACTCTCTTAGGTTTTTGCTCCGCCGATAATTGACTTTAATGCTCCCATCTGGAAATGCACTTCTTAATTCATCATTGCTATGTAACAAATGTAATTTTGATCTTATAATTTTGTTGAGATCCGGAGGTTGAGGATTGTATAAGACAATTAAAGACTTACTGGTATCATTTGTTTTATTTTGACGTTTTTGGTGTGCTTGAGATCCAGTGATCTGTTTGACATCTTTAATTTAAATTGTATATCAACCACCGATGGTTTGTGTTCTCTAGCAATGAGGTAATTCGTGCTCGCTCGGAACACTTTTGGTCTGTATCGCATGCACGTCTAAGTCTCAGTGCGACCCCCCTTGGGATGCTGGTGATATTTCGTGTAGGATAACGTGTGCTTGGTAGCGTGGATGTAAAACTGTTTGTGGCTTTAGAATACACATCTCCTTTAATGTATATATATATATATACGAAAATATACAAGAAAAGACAAGGTATTGAGGGTACTCCTTTTCTTTTTGCAACAATAGTACTTTCGGTCAAGTGACCTCTTCAGTTGTTATTGATATCTGTTACTTACAACGATTCTTAATTTGTTTCGAATTCTTGTTGCGTTACGTCAGATAATTCTATCGAGTGACGTCCATTTTGATGTATTCTTGCACGAAATAAATA
>JAAAKL020008038.1:0-16295 GCA_010016065.2 Carybdea cf. marsupialis auct. non (Linnaeus, 1758)
GTGACAGCTTTAAAAAACAGCATCAAGTGACAGCTTTAAAAAACAGCATCAAGTGACAGCTTTAAAAAACAGCATCATATCTTCGGCTCTGACTACAAGCATCAACATGATGAAACAACAAGAAGAGAAAGATGTAGGATATAGTCTGAGCTATCTTGTAAAATTCTTTCTTAAATTAATATTTTATGTATTCATATGCACATGTGTATGGCCAATCATTCACTCTCCCTTCCTCTTTAAAGACTAAGACTTGTAAAGCTTAAATTATTCCCACATCCTAAAGTTCTGGTCTTCTTTACAAATACAAGTCCATATTTGCAGTTCCTTTGTAATAATGTAATATTTTGTTCCTTAACAAATTTGGGGGGCTGTTTGCAATATTACACTGGTGGTACATTGGCTACATCAGAGAATAAAAGTTCCAGTGGTGAAGATTTGAATGTCGAATTAATTATGATGAGAATGCATTCTAACTTGTCAAAAAGAAACTAATACAAGATGAATTGTGCAGACCAACTTACTAACATGGTGAATCTGCAATTCAAGCTCAGGGATTTTTCACTTTGTAAGCAAGAGGTGATGACTCTCCGAAAGCATATATCTTTGAGCAAGGATGGAGGGAGTTTATCTGTTTTTTAAATACAAGTAGAAATGTTATAGTAAGGGGAGGAAGGAAATCACGAAGCATGGTTATCAGAAAACTATACAAGAAAGCTATATGGAGTAGTATTATACAGAAAATCGTTTGTAGAAGCTACCTTTGAGAGCAATGTCTAAAATATAGTTAATGAACACTTTCTACATAGTGTGAAGTAAATTGAGCCAAAGCTTTTGAATCAAACTGAGTTTCACAAATAACAATTTTAGATTTGGTACCATTTAACACCTACCTTTGCAGAAACTGGTTGGGTAATGGAAGAAGTGGAAGGATGTGGCAAGTAAATAAGTATGATTATGGGGGCATCTGCAGGCAAAACTGATAGTTGTTTTGTGATATGTTGACATCCACATGGTCAAATTCTAACACCTCTACTCTTGTCAATGAGGATTACACTGTACCTGATACAAGATCTTCGATTACTGAAATGAAAGTTATAAGCATTGCATAAGTGTTAAGCCTGCAGAGCTGTCCCCTTTTACAACACTTGATAACTTCTTCATGACAAGCCCCTTATGGGAATTTTCCCATATTTGTGATACAAAAATGCTCTAGAAATGAATTGCATTTGTATTTATGGTTAATTTTCTCCATCTACCTAAATTGAAATATTTATCTTTTATTATGTTACTCCTCTTTAGAGATCATGGAATATTGCACTTGGACCCATAAAGCAAGTTCCCATGAATTTATTCATCATGTACATGGCTGGAAATTCCATCTCAATTTTCCCAATCATGATTGTAGGAATGATGATATTTAGATCCGTGAAATCAATTCTTACCTTACAATCAAGTGAGTTGATTAAATGAACCTTTATTGTTATTTTGTATTGTCTTGAGCGTTTATTAATCATGAGGTTCATCAAAAAGAGTTGATGTGGCTCTTGTACAAGCTGTTATATGCAGATAACTTGGTAATTGTGGCGGACTTACAGGCTGATTTACCCGCTACGATTTGTCGGGCCGATTCAGGGACGATTCGGTCACGTGACCAACCCAAGATTAGTCGTAAGATGTGAAATGGTGAATGATTTGGAGCTGTCACAGATAGTCACAGATACTTAACCATAGCTTTTCGAGCGATCTGATAGGCTTGGCTAAAATTGAATGTGTACAAAGACGAAACTGCTGTATGTTTTCTGGAGATGTACCAGAGTGTAGCTAAGAGTAGTTACGTTCCAGACGTAGCTTCAGCTTCAGCTCTCAAGGCTTATAGACACAACTTCTGGCTGCTAAGACATTTTTCGTCGTGATCTTCTTTGCATTCACGGTTAATGTGATAACGTTGTAAAATGAATTTCACACATCTCTGTACTCATCATAAACCCTACAAACCTGGCATGTAATAGCCTCTTTAAATAACAACGTGTACAATTTAAATCACAATGCTTTAGTTCGTGCCTCCTGCAGTGCACTTATGCTGCTTTGCCTTGCCTCCCTTGGAATCTGCCGTATACATACCTCTCAAGTACTACATACCTACTGCTCCACGTCTCCTTGTTTCTTTTTTACACATTTTATATTATTTTGCTCCGTGCGATAGCGTCTTCCCCCCTTTCTGGTGTTCATTGATATGGGTTTGTTTTTTAACTATGTTTTTTACATCTTTTGGAAAGCAGTCTTTTCCGGTCGGTTACATAGTTTCCCTTAAACGAGCAAATGAACGAACGAAGTAACGAAGGAAGGACAGAGTTGCTAACATTAAATGATAAACGGGAACTGGCCTCATGTGAACTTCTTACATCCGTTTTGAAAGAGGTAGCTTCCGCTACATTTATACTTGTTACATTGATTCATTAGTAAACTGATGCTTTTCCACAGTATCCATTTTCCCGACCATTCCAGCAAGAAGCAAAAAGGGTCGAAAACTGCGTTTTTAATTTTTTCATTTCTTCGTGTTTTTCAGCGTTTAAATTGCTAGAAGGTGAGCAGGCAATCTTACAAAAGCTCGTGTTTTTTCTTGGAAATTTGGCTGGATTGGCGCTAGCTCTCTACAAGTGTCACTCAATGGGACTTCTGCCTACAGCACCTTCGGATTGGTTGGCCTTCAAGGAACATAGACAGGTTTGGTTTATTCTATTAACGTTTACATTCTGACCTAATGATAACATGTAAGTTATGTAATCGAGTTTAGTGGACAAATCGCGGTAGGTTGACTTGTTTGTCTGCGTTATGAAATCAATTTTTAGTTGGGATCCCAAATTGTCTTTAATGTGAAAATTGGTATTCGCTTCAGCTATACATTTGCTAAGATTAGACTCGTATTGAAGTCGAGGGGATAAACATGATAAATTGTAACTTAACCTATGAGTTTGAAAATCCCCACTCAAAATTCTTAAAAATACCTGAAAAAATTTCAATGAAAAAGACTGGACAAAATTTTGTGTATTACAATAATTTTTGGTTTTATGATATAATCAGTTGCCACGCTGTTGAACTTTACTTATATAGAAAGTTTTGCTAGGGTTAGTTTTTGCATGCTGAAGCGGAGGCGGATGCTAGCGTTTTCCTACATTACTTGGGGGATACGGAAAGAAGTGGACTTCAAGACCATTGCTTTTGTCAGGTCGTGGTGGCTGCGTTCGCATTTAGCCTTGTAGCTATCGCCTTCATAGTAAAACGCAGCAAGCATACCCTCTGTTCACATTTTTTGTTTGATATTGCTACTCTACCGTATCTCCACCTCGTAATTATCCCTTACAGTTTCGGGGTAAAAGGGGAGTCAGGGCTTACTGTAGATACGGAACACTTTAAGGCCTCTTAAACTCTTTAAGATAACTTAGGGTCATTTGTGCGCATGGAAGTCTTTGGGTTTACATCATGTGAGTAAAGAGGTGTGATATCGTTTCCTAAAATTGGAAATACTGAGTTTTAAAGGCTACAATATTTAAGGTTGAAACATGTATTTGTCTGCAGTTTGACTATCTTTTCTTGCCCACAGCGCGTCGAGTACATTGTTGGAGGAGCCATACTGTAGCCCGATATGAAACATTCGCGATGCACATCGAACTGGTTGGTTATCGAATTATTGTGCTCATGGAAGTGCGATTCGATTTCAAAGACGGCGGACTTTCTTTTAACATTCGGGCGTAAGACACTGATTCAGTGTAACGATTCGTACATTGGTTGGAATTTCGAAGAGCGAAACCACGTCAGCGATGCAAGGTGTAGATGGATGGTCTTTAACATGGAACATATTATGTACTTCTATAGTAGATATTCTCTAAAATTTTCAGCAGTGATTCCATAAAAGCCTGTTTCGGTAGGCAATCGTTGCAATGCTATAATTTGTGGTGTGGTGTGGTTCGGTAGGAGCCGCCTGCACAGTTGCGTAGTACTGTTACATATGGTAAGAGTAGGGACATATTTACACTGCAGGGCCAAACGACAATTGCTTTGAAAATGGCATTAAGGATTTTGTAGCTTGAACTTACCTAATATGTACTAGTGGAGGCCATCAGAAGGCCATCAATCTGATTCCGAGGATGCGGAAATGAAATTCCATCAAGTAGGGGTGACATTTGTAGGTTAGGCATGCTGCAGGAATATGCCTTAATTAGTGTCTCTAAGCACCTAACTAGTTTCAATGGAATAGGAGATCCGCGCCTTACATGGAGAATGAACGAAAGACTTGGTAAACCGACTTAAAATAGTAGAAGTAATGAACAAAAGCGCCATAATCAACAGCCGCCGTTTCTCCGCAGACCTTCCCGCTTCCTGCTACCGTATTTGTTCCTGATCTCGCAAAGAATTGACGTATTATTAGCCAGGTCCTGTCGAATTTATTAGCTATGACTTTGTATTTCACATTATGCGATATAAATTATCTGTTGTCATGTAATATGTCTTGAAAAGTTATCCTCGAGATGGTTGACGCATTCGTACTTCATTCTTCTTAAGTTCCTTTGCAATAAAATCTCTGCAAGGTATAATTTTAATAATAATAATAAATTAATAAAAGTGTGGCGATGAAGATTTTGTGAGAGGAAGTGTTTGCACCTGATTTTATAGAGCGTGATTTGGTCATAAAATCTGTTGTTTTACTTATTTACACATGTTTACATTACATCAATGGTGTAACCCTCCTCGGGTCCTTGCACATTCCTTTGTGATGTATTCCTTCCACTTTTATCGATCCTTTGCCTTGCATTCAATGGTCAGCAGAGGGATACCCAAATCATGCCTGATTTGACCCGACCATCTTTTCCTTAGCCTCCCTCGACTTCTAGTTCCTGGGAAATCTTCTTTGTACATTCGTCTAATGAAACTAGTGTCATCTCTCCTATTGATATGCCCAAACCAGTTCAATCTTCTTTTCTTAATCATGTTCAGGATATCGTCCTTTACCCAAGAGATGTTTTGATGTAAGATAGTTTTATTTATAGTATTAATCCAACTAGGTTCACTACATACAAAGCATAGGAGTACGTCTGCGACGTTTCTATGGTAACATATCATACTCATTTGTCTTGATCGTCAATTTGGGTTGATTCTCAGGCTACTTTGGTCGTATGTTAACTCAAATTCCGCATTCGTCTTCCGTAACGTAGCTCAACCATTCTGACTCAGTTTGTATCGGGGAGTCCCTAGAAGGTAAATCAAAACATTTTCTTAAGTTCATCAATATCATCATCATCATCATCATCATCATCATCAGGTCGAGTTTTCCCGGGCTCGCTTGACAAGCTCCCTCCAACCCTGGCGATCCTCCATCAGTCTGGGAATGTCCTCCAGATGCTGTTCAGTATCATCTACTAACTGATTTGTATAAATCCTTTGAGGTCTTCAAATGGATTTTTTTCCGTGTTTTGGTTGCAAAAAAAACGATGTCGCTGGCGAGTTCATTCTTGCTTCTCCATAGATGACCGGCGAGTTTGAGCCTCCTTTCTTTCTTCTTACGCGTCTCACTCCTCTTTATTGTACTTGGTTTCAATTGTCGCCATTAACCTTACGCTTTTATGTTCTATACATTTATGGTCTCAATTTGGGTTGATTCTCTGTTAAGTCAAATTCCGCATTCGTCTTCCTTCGCGTAGCTCAACCATTCTGACTCAGTTCATATCTGGAAATCCTTTGATGGTAAAACAAAATCATTTTCTTAAGTTCAAAGTTCAAAGCGCCCTATTATTATTATTATGTCATTCCCTTTACTTTTAAGACATGTTCTTACGCGTCTCACTCCTCTTCATTGTACTTGGTTTCAATTCTCTCCATTAACCTTACGCTTTTATGTTCTATACATTTATGGTCTCAAGTTGGGATGATATTCTGGACCTCTCTATATTTAGGTCTACGTACCCGCAACAGGGCCTGATCAGGGTGTCAAGTGTACACTCAGAACTCCGTTCGGAATTTTCAGGTCACAGCTTGGTGCGTTTTGTCCTTTTTTCGACCCCACTCCTGACGATTCTATTGAGAGGAGCGTTAGGAAATAAACCATGTCTTCGTCTACGTCATAAAATCTCTGTTGTTTTACAATAAACGAACATTTTGAACATTCCAAAGAGATTCCAAAACAAGCCTTTTCCAAGCCTTTCAGGTAAATTTTTTTCAGTTTTGAATTTTTGACATTTGGAAGCGATGTAACTTTAAAAGTTTGTAAAAGCTATTTGAAACTCATACAGACGATTTCCCTTGATCTGAGAATTGTTTCAGTGCAAAAACCATTTCTGTAGCTTGATCTAGGCTCGAGATATGAAACTTTCAGTCTTGATTTTTTTTAAACAATAGAGGCGATGTAATTCTTTGATATTCATTGGAGCTTGATGAAACTAGAACAGGCGAGTTCCACTTGATCCGAACATAATTTCAAAATAAAACCATTTTTGGAGCTTGATCTAGGCCTCCTGATATTGAGGTCTTCAATACTTTATTTTCAATCTTGCATCTAAAAGTACGCCTCTATGTTAGGGCAAGTGGGATGGCTCACAATTACTCATTATCTCTCAAAATCTATTTCCTTCGTAACTCACTAGAAAGTGTTCCATACCTGACAGTATTGACGTCTATTCCCTAGTATAAACACCACAAAAAAGTCCATTCTCTACGATGCAGATCCACCTTTTCCGGAGATTGGCCCTATCGATTTCCTTCTATTCACCTGTCGCCCTTCTTAAATATCATATACTCAGCAAAATCAGGTAGAAGTAAGACACTTTCATCAATGTTTTTCTAAACTAATTCAGTTGAAATTTTGAGGCACGCCACACTACAGGGGCTAATTCCATATAATTGATCCTATATAAATCGTAAAGATGAACATAAATACACATAAATTCTGATAAAAAAGTAAGAATAAATGAGTGTGGAATAAACTAGAGCGAATTCTAAACCAAGGTTTAAACATAACAGTGTAATAAATTAACGTGAATTGAGGCGTTTAATAGAAATACGCAATATTATGTGCTATTTTATAAGCTTGAGGGGAGTTGGAGAATCTCACTTGAGCTTTTCGTGATGTGTCTTACCTCCATTAAAATCATCAATCCTGGGTCCTCTTTATTCTCGCAGTCATAAATTTCCTCACGCTTTACATTTATGTCCGAAATGTAAGTCCAGAAAGAATTTTGTAGTCAAGTCCGAAATTTTAGCAATTTAATGTCCGAAATTTATTGTACGACATTTTTGGTTTTTAATGTATTCTCGAGAAAATCGGCAATTATTTATGACGCCATAAATACATGGCCTCTTAACATATTATCTATAGTCCAAGCGCGATCAACAATTTAGAATTAGTGTTTGTAGTCTTAAAAAGTTTATTTTCAGAGGGGCTTTACTCCGGGAAGTGTAAGTCTGTCCTCAAAGAATTTTGCAAAGAGAAATGGAGAGCGCCTCGTCAAACCATCGGAAATCAAGTGAAGATGCGAGGCTACAATGCATTAATATAGTAAAGTACTGTGAACCCACTGTCTGGTCATTACCGACTATTAAATACGCATGCCCACTCTGAACTTTTCCCGACTACATGCTGAGAGAGCTCCCGCATAACGAACGAGGGTAGGGAAAGGTCACTTGGGTTGCGGATGGGCGGTGGTAGAAAAGTCACCGAAATCAAGAGGGCCTTTTCCCAAAATTGTAGACTTCACCTTCGTTACTTCATAGTCGATACTCAATCACAAAAAGGAAATCAGGAGACAACAACAACAACGCTCTGAAGTTACGGCACGACTTTAATTCATTTGATATCAATCTTGCGATAAACCATATACACTTCTTGCCGCTACATTAAGGGGTCATGAGCACAACAGAAAATATTTTACCTTGCTTGGAGAACTAAAATATTTCGAGAAGATTTACGACGGTGCTCGTTACTAATGAATATTTTTAAGTGCGTGAGACATCTGCTTTCTTAACGACAACTTCCTATACGTATCATTTGATGTACAGTCTTACATGATCTGCTATTAAAATACCAGGGCGGTAATGTTTAAGAGCAGTAAAACGGAGAAGTGTCATAGCAGATTTCGTACCAGACCAGACTTTATTGCGCAAAGACATCAACGTTATTCATCTCACCATCAAAATAGGAACATCTTTTATGAGCAGTCTTCGTCTCCTTGTTGCAAGTCAGACTGACACTAAACTGCAGCTGTTGGCCGCAGTTTTAATCATTTCCATCGTCAAAATGTAGAACGGGCGGTGATTTAACCAAGGAAGAGACGCAAAATCCTTTCCGTAGATAGGAAAAAGATGTTTTACGCGGTACACCTTCTCTACATAAACCCTGCTTTCGAAACTAATCTCGATCTATACACTATTACACTTCTCCGATTCAAATGATTGGCTTTGCCACTCCAGTAAGAGCATACAATATTATATTCATGTACCAGCTTGGACTGGCAAATTGTACCTGAATCCACATTTCTATGGACCTTGTAGCCTCAGGTGCCTGCTTCGGCACTCAATGGCTTGATAGAGGTTAGTATTTACTGGAGACTACCATATTATGCAATCCGAGAAAGTATTTGAAAGGCTGGCGTCAAAAATTTGAAGACAACAGAGCCACCTCCGAAAACCTCCCGCGTTAAGTGGACTGAAAAAATAGTAAGACTTAAAGCAACGTGGTTCACAGTTGTAAGTTAGGCTTCTATTAGTGACGTCTTCATTTCGTATGACGTATTCCCAATAGGGCGTTCTACTTGACAATTAACGCCTTTGAACAGCTACTTACACGTGTATTTATCAGTCCCTCAACCGTGATTTATTCAAGCTAAATTCTTTTCCCAAAACCGATGATAACCTGCTCACATGACTCAAATTTAAAGGCAGAGGTGCCCAAGGCCAGTCTGCGTCTTAAGAATATACAACGTAAGTGGCAGTTCGTACACTCCTGACAAACCTCCTATAAAGCTTACTAACCATAGCACAGATAATGCTTTTACAAGTTCATAGACATACTGACTGCCCTCTATGATAGTAATCACCAAGGGCGAAGGAGATATTAAGTGATGGTCACGAGTGACCGACACTACCAGCGAAACTCAACAGAAACATACATCATGCAATGCAGTTAATTAAAGTCTAAGAAAATCGGGAAAATTAACTCAGAATGCCTTGGCAAAACAAGGTTACTAAAGCTCTGTGACGGTCATTAACAACCTTATGATATGGCTACGAGGATCAGTAGAAGCTTGATAGTGTCTTCCTAACTGCCACATTATCTTTTCTATGAATAGCCCACCCACACTGTTCTAAACAACGTCTTTCTCCCCATTCATAAGGGCTTAATTTAACAGTTCACACGCTACAATGGAGAAGTAAGCTGGTTCTTGCGACATCGTACCGTACAATTAAGGCATCCAATAAGTAAACGGCCTGACCTCTTCATAGTTTTATTGTCAAGTATTTAAGTATCAACTCTAACATCTTCCTTTGATACGACGGGTGATGGTGGTGATGTCGTAAATGAATGGAAACTAATAAGCATGGTGTCGCTAACAAATATCTTCGAGACACTTGCTTCATATACGAATGTAAGATGTCGTATACTCAACATTCTGCTTTAACTAAACTTTCCAGTAATGGCAGCAAGCCTGAAATAGCAACTATTTTAAAGGATACAAACCTAATTCCAAAAAAATTGGTGAAATAGTTGACGAAGACTAAATAATAACTACTGCCGACATTTAAGAGCTGGTATTAACTGCGGCCTCCCGTTACCTTCCCCTGAGCACTTTTCTCAGAGATCAACGGAACTCTACAATTCAATGACATCAATATCTTCTAGGCGTGTATCTCCTTAGAAGCAACAAACAAACGTACATAGGAGATGATTGTGGGGGTAAGGTCGACAACGAAGGGTATCTCTATATTGAAGCTCGTTTTAATCAACGATACTGGAAAGACATGGAAGCAACATAAAGAAGCCATTATGTCGAACTTTGCGTCTTGTACGGATGCCCTGCCTCTAAACTACAGTACAAATTTCCCAATAAGGAAGCCCAAGATGAGTGATATCACGACCAGTACTATTGGTGGAACTTGCGCCAGTATTGTCTCATTCGCTTGACTTCCACTATCGGCATGTACACTTTGCTCGGCGGCCATGAAACGGTGGCGGAGACCATCATCCTAATGCGTCAAGTGAAAAAATGACAAAGTTAACACACAAAAACACAAAAGAAGTCCGTTGACAGGAAATTGGCCTTGTTCTTCGGGTTGTGATTACTAAAATCGAAATATTCTTTTGCGCGAATGAAGCGCGTTTTGCATCTCTCCAATTGCAAACTGCATCTCAAACCTCTAATATGTTGGAAACATGATAATAATAAACATCAAAACTGTTGAGGAGCTCTCAACGTAATAGTATCCACGCTGCCGATTTATAACAAATAAATCCAATTGAAAAGTTTTCAGATGCTCAGGTACATGACCTCAACAGAAAGAAAATGTCATAACCTAAGTAGTCCATTAACCATTATATTTAGTAAGGGAATTCATCGGACACTTCCTACTCTATTATTGGCAAACAAAAATCAAAGCGTTCTGATACCGTGCGGCTATCTACAGACAGTTATCCTATGAAATCAGTAAGAACTATGCTGCGGGTGATTTACTTCTATGAATACTATGAAGTTAGCATAGAAACTTTATGTTGGCTTGCTCATTTTCGGAAATGAACACATGGTCCCGTTGCAAAGTAAGCTAACAAATTCGATCCGGACTCAGGGAAGCAACTACTGCTCACGATTATGAGTCAATTTTCTGCATAACTTAAATGTAAAATGTAACTGCCTTGACGTCTAATTAGGCCACCTGTATAACGCAAAGCTATTCTGACAAGAGATCTATAAGTGATATGATGTGATAAAATAATATATTTTGGTGAATCAGCTTTGTTTTAGTAGCTGCAACATCTCGATTTACAATATATTTTCTCCGTCATTTTTAACATACGAATAGACTTCGCTGGAAATTGAATCTAAATAACTCGAGTAAGTAGTCTTTGAGGATGATACGTGGATCTGTGAAAATATTTGAGAAATAGCGAAGTACCGATAGGCTTACGCCCTTTACAGCTAATTCTACCTCAACATTCCACATGTAACCAATCTCCTCCCTCAAATATACCACTAAGCAGTTAGTTCTCACCATTCAGCGAACCTCTCTCAACCACCGACTTCCCCTTTGGCGACACATATCCTACCCTTAGAAATACAAACTGAGTTGAAGAGAAGATACCACGGAAACGAATCAACGGCAGACACATACTGATGAAACTTTAGCTCTGTGCAAATGAATCATCTCATTTCCAGACTTATGGATAAGTATTTGAATCAATATTCAATTATTCTTTTAGGTGCCATATCTTACGACGTAGACGATTATGGAATGCCACTGCTCTCTGTCTTTAGCCACCTGAAAGAGCGCCACCTGATTGCACTTTCTACCTCTCTCTAGGCAATATTCAATATCCCGCAAATACTCCCACCTACCTACTGGATTTTACATTGTACACATCTGCGTATAAGAAAATTGTTTCGAGGTACACGCTTGCTATTTGTAACACCAGTTCTACCTTTTCAAAGAATAACCATCTACTGCAAACCAAGTGGACTGAAAATGTATGACATTAACAAGGCTTCAACATTGCAATGCGGGCAACTGAAAACTACCATTTCGTTGAAAATCAGTCTCACCTTTGCCTTCGTGAGTTCTCCTTTCAGCGTTAAGATTTCTGCCTTGAGGGTCTCAACTTCGTCTTCTTCGGCCTTATGAGAAGCAAAAAACTCTACATCAGTTGATCTACTTTTTTATCAAATAAATCGCACTAACATAATGCAAAGATCAAGTAAAAGTCGATTAATTACTTTTCACGCCCTAAATAACTTAATCATCCAATAAATCACAGGTTAAACGAGGAGAACCAACAACATAACTGAACTAAAATGTTGTTGGGAACAAAGGTGAAAAGCCATAAACGAGATATACGGAAGAAAAAAGGTGGAGAAATCTAAATAGCAGGATTTAATGCCCAGTTTGCTCCACAGCCCGCAAAAAGTCAAGGGCCCAAAGGATATGAATCCCTGCGATCCTTCAAGGGCAGGCCACTGTGAAGGGTCGCTTGCCAAGTTTTGAGTTTAAGGAACTAAAAAGGTCCTTACAACCTGCAAAAATCTCTGGATCGAAATGTATAACAACAGAAATGCCTGACGTGCGACGGCCACTGAAACTAAAGGAGAGTTCTGAGCCAGAAAGAAATGGAGACTTCAAATACCTTCTAAATAGATACTAAGGATAAGCATATAACGACACGAGACTTATTACTCTTGCATCGTGAACAAGATAAATGGTGGGCCTTGATAATATCGAATGATCGTAAGGTAAGATTCTTTCATGATATGACAAGAATCCGGGTTGCTGTCTGCATGACCGAGATGATGTATGACTACACCGATAGAATGCTCTCCGAAAGACAAATACCTTATCTGCCTACCACCACAGCCTCTTTAAAACAGTCTATGCATTACAGGGAAATATCGGTAACTGTTTGGATAATAATTACCTTCTTGCTCGTGGCTGGAGTTCTAGATGATCGTGGGGCAGAGGTTGGTTCCTGCTTAACTTCTGGTGGTGTACTCAGAGGAGTGACATCAACAGGTTTAACTGGTTCTGAAATAATTCCCGATGGGGTCTGCACTGCTGATTGATCTTTCTTAAATGCATTTACTCCGGTATTTAGTGACGCTTCGATTTTCGTTGCACTCGTTTTAGTGGGAGTAACCTGGTCGTTTTTCACCTTCACTGCACTAGCATCATTCTCCTACAAACGAAGAAATAACGCATTAACAGTGTAATTACAAGAAGTTCAGAAAAGTAACGGACTATCATCTCCCTGTTTATGCCTACCGCAAGTGCTGAAAAACCTTCTTAATGTTACGAAACGCAATTTCCAGTTAATTCATCGAGGCTATAATATTAACTTGCACGCCTTAGACACTATCCAAGCAACCATATTAATCAATCGTTCCCTTCCCTTCAACAGACTGCAAAGTCCCATATTGATGCCTCTATGTGTTCCCAGGCATAAAATATAACAAACGGGCAAACAAAATCAAATCGTTGATATCACCAAATAAATGGATTTCCAGCTGATATTTCCGACTCTTTCATCCGTCGTTTTCGATCGCAAAACAACAGTAGCAGTATAGAAACAGATATGAACAAAACGATGTATTCTAATTTTTCCTTGTAAACGTGCAATGATCTTATCCCTGTCTTACTTTCTTTATCTTCTTTATCAAGCAAATTTCACGCCCTAAAAATTCTTCAATTACGGAGGTGCAGAAACTGGCTGATTCTTATACGGCTGACTTGCTCACGGAAGTACTTTTACCATCACAGAGAAAAATAAATTCATACAGCTTTCCCATAGCACTATAGACCTTGGCAAGACTGATTTATGGAAAACGAGTTCACACGACAATAATAGATTCGAGGGCAGTCACAAAACCTGGCAATGGAAACCGTATATTCGAACTGCTGCTGTTTAGAATCGACGAATTTGCAATCAGTGGACACAACTCCTCTTCTTGTCTATACTATTATAGTGCATTAACGTTCTTTGATGTTGAACTATTGTAAAACAACATCTGATACGTAGATCTTCCGTACTCTACGTTCATCTTACCAGACGAAAACCGCGTAATGAAAGCAACGCCCTTTTTTAACAAGTTCCTTCTACCCCAGTCCCTACCCCATCGATACACTCCCCACCCTACTAAAAAAAGATTGGCCAAACATTACGTTCTTGTTTCGTCTCTTCATGCAGAAAGGCGTTAAAGAACAGTGTACTATAAACAAGTAATCCGATATTTGGCCTTTGGCAATATCTCGATCTGGTTCCAAGCCACACATACCTGTGGCTTTTTACTCGTCCTATTGCCATCAAGTTTCAAAGCAACTTGATAAAGTGGATAAAATATGAATAAGCTAATGTGTAATGCATTGCTATTTGCGTCAGTCGGGTTTCTATAGTTTCCTTCTGCTAGTAATTCTTGAATACCCAGTAGAAGATACAAAAACAGGTTGTGTACGCATTCCCGTAAGATAATATCCTCTAATAACTGCGAAGTCATTGCGGTCTCGGCACTACAAAACTCCTTTCTCTCCTCTCAATGTTACCCCTTTCTGCGCAATAGGATGTCCAAGGGGCGCTAGTTTCCCTGCGAAATGTAGTAGGCATAATGAAATTAAATAGACTTTGTTGCACTTGAAAGAGTGAGTTAGGAAAATGGGACCTTCGTCAAAACGTTCTGCCATCATTTCCCATATATGTGGCTATCTGATTCTCTGATTCATTACGTCGACGGACTTTGAAACGTCTCACAGTTTCAAATATGGGCAAGGGCTTCTTGGCGCCCATACGGGTTTGAGTGGGAATCATCAAATTACGAATATCGCCAGTTGAAAATGCAGTTTCCTTTTTAACACGGTTATCTGTCAAAGGTCTATACACTAGTTATTAGTAGCAATACTACATTTTATATGCCAACCGGCTTATTGGTACATTTACTAAAGTCACTCGTCTAATGACATTCGCTACAGTTTTTTCACTGGTTCTCTTGTCTAAAGGTAAAGGCAGTCTCATACTCTATGTCGGGGACGTGATGTGGTAGAGAATGTGTGTGCTCTTGTTTATGTACACCAAATGATTAAATAATGACATTAGGCGCGCATCTATGGGTATGGCGGGTGTGGATGCATCCACTGCCCTCAAACAGCCATAAATTTGTGTGCCCTCGAATGCAGTGGATATTATAACACTTGTGCCCGAATTTGCCCTAAATAATTACTGCCCTGAAAATACCTTAGATACGGTACCTGGCCATGAACACATACTTATGACTTTATATTCATTGTAAATACAATATCTGCATTTGCCGCAGGATTAACTGGTCTTATTATTCTACTTTTTTTTCTTTTGTTTTATCTTTTTCCTCTTTAACGTCTTTTATCTCTCATTTTTGCATGAGGTTAGCCGAACCAATTCCATGGGACTTGTTTGGAGCATGGAGCACTTTAAGACTGGATACCCTTCCTGACATCACCGACGGACCTTCCTGGGATTAAACCCTGACCCTCTAAACCCTCTTGATCAATAGGCCAGGAACTTATCAACTAGACCACGGCGTCTCCTTATGATTCTAAATTATTCCATTACATTCAATATTGTTAACATCATCAATATGATACAACAGTATGCTCATAAAGATGTTTAACACACTTAATATCAACATGGTTGTCAAAACAGAACAGCATCTAACATCTCTAATAAGGCTTACCTTAGAGTTCACATCTGGTTGCATTTCAAATACACATTTCAGTTTTGTATCCATAATATCACTAGCACATGCATCTTTCCACTAAAACAGACAATGGAGATTTATTGACATCATAGTATAATATGCTTAAAATAAAACCTCATCTCCAGTCAACATCCGATGCCATGACTTTAAGTAAAGTGCCCTCTGTTTATATACTACCTTTCTATCACACTTGTAATGCTACATCAACATGTAGTGATTTCTTTGAATACTTCCTTAGGGTGAGAGGTCCATGTGATTTATGCTTAAATCTGGTGAGCATTTATGAATGTTTTCATAAATTATCAAAGAGAAACATGGTCAACAACTAATATAAGTAAATAACCTTATGAAACAATTTTGGAATATATAATCGACATCTTGAATGTCAGAATATTGCGTGGCATACGTCGGGCATTCATGCTAGTAGGCGTCTGCTGTAATAAGTTGATCTATTACGGGGGGGGGGGGGGGGGGGGTGTTATCCCTGGAGTTTTTTTTTGTTTTGTTTAGTCGATTTTGAACAAAATAGCTATGTAAAAATTCAATCGGACACATTTGGGGAAAAGAGGGTTGGTGGCGGGGGGCTATTTTATAGGTGCCAATAGGGGGAGCAGAGGGACCATGCCCTCCCCCTGGAAATTGGGATTTTTAAGTAATTATAAGGAAACCAAAGGAAAGAGAGTAGAATAGGGCGAAACCATGGAAAAAATGTATGTTGCCCCATTGTGGGTATCATTAATTCAAAGAATCAGCTTTTTATGGTGATCCTAAATATGTATTTGTTTATTAGTAATTAGTGCAGTTATCAATACACAATAAATTTCCTAT
>JAAAKL020008039.1:0-16294 GCA_010016065.2 Carybdea cf. marsupialis auct. non (Linnaeus, 1758)
CTCAACCGTCCAATCTATCTTGGATTTTCCATACTAGACCTATCCAAAGTGTTGATGTTTGATTTTCATTATAATGTTATCAAATCACTTTACCCCGGTTCTAAATCTCGTCTTCTATTAGCAGACCTCTTTGTTATACCATACAAACTGAAGACCTCTACGATGACCTCATGTCTTTCCAAGATCTTTTCGACCTTTCTGACTACCCGCAATCACACTCGCTCTTCTCCAATGGGAAACAAAAAAGTGATTTGTAAGATGAAAGACGAGTTAGCAGGGAAAGTGACGGAAGAGTTTGTTGGGCTTCGAGCTAAGATGTACTCCTTGAAATATAATCAAGAAGAAAAAAAGACAGCGAAGGGGTTAAAAGGCAGTGATACATAAATAACTGACCAATCATGATTAGAAACACTGTCTGTTTTCAGAAACCCACATGAAGCATTGTATGAATCAAATACGTTCAGACCACCATGAACTTTTCACAGTTGATATATATGAAATCTTTATCAGTGTATGATGATAAGAGATATCTACTGGATGATGGTATCTCATCTTTACCACATGGTCATGCGTTCATCTTTATATCTTGATAATGTTTAAAACTTGTACATATGTATACATATGTAATATTATGTAAACAAGAACATACCTGTTTTTTCCTTGCTTGCTTCACCGTAAAGAGTCGTTGATGTACTTTAGTTGGTCAAGTATGAACATGCGCTTCCTGAATAAGTTATATGCGTAAGGTCTGGGGCGGGCACGGGCAGAGCACTAACGTGCGCGATGAAGTCATCAGAAATACACTCATGGCAATGGCGTTTGTAACGATCAGAGAATCACAAAGAGAGGTGGGAGAGTATCTGCGCTTAAGGATACCTCACGCCTGCTATTTCGCGTTGAAAAATCTCCTCCTCGTCAAAAAAGGGGTATAAGTGAGGTGGGAAATACAACCCAATACAATTGCACTTAAGGTACGCTATCTCGCATCCCCTTCCCCTTCGCATCCCGTGCTAAAACAAGATCTCGTTTGTTCTCGCCGACCAGCTATGACATCACCGTGATCTTTACGTTACGGGTAGCTGAACATAAATAATAGACTGGCTCCTCATTTACAGGTGCAGCTGAACTCTTCAAATTACTACTACTGAATATTGCTAGGATATTCAACGGATGATTTCAGATCCTGGCTCGTCACAGTCTCGGAAGAAGAAAGCTCTTATGAAAACTATGAAGTTCTTTACTAGGATTACATATACACATCATTGCCATTATTCATACTTTCCACCATGCAAGATTTTATACTTGTTACATTTAAGTGTCTCCTTTCTCTCTCTTCTTCCTCTGTACGAAAGATGTATTTACTTTATCATTGATACTCATTTGAAGGTAACACCACTAAATATCTGGAATAAAGCTATATAGTAAAAATAATTAGCAGTCCATATGCACACTTACGTCACTTCTTACGTTGGTGTTGGTGGGGGTGCGTCATCATGTCGTTAGAATTGCATAGAAAGTTTTTGGCGTACAAACATCATTGGCAGTTCAAACCATTCAACTCACTCCCTTTTCTCTGTGTCTCTAACTCTTTTTGACTTTGTCTGGACCAAAAGTAGTTAAATATACCGTTTCAATTAAAACTCATTAAGTCATCTTGGATTGGTATCTTGCATTTGCATGATGTTTCCCTCACAATTAACATGCCACTCAGGGATCAAATTCATTATCCTTGCCTTGTACTTTGCAAATTTTAACTGTAAAAGTCGGCGCCCGAGAGGATTAGCTACATAATCATAAATAGCTAACAATTTTCTGGTATGTTATTTTAACGACTATCAATATTTTTGTAGGCCAGTTGAGTTGCTTACCAATATCGATTCTACCAATTGAATAAAAACTCATCTTTTATCGAATGTTGGACAAAATTAACGATAATAAAAGGTGAAAATGTCGACGTAATAAATAAAGTTACTGTGAAGCATACTCAATTTGTTTCAGATCACCCCAAATATACCACTGCAGAAAACAAACATTTTTGTTGCTGACCAGTGTTATCATTATAGTTTCAATGGCAGATATTTATTTACAATACCGAATTATCATATCCAATCACATCGAATGCTAATCCAAATAGAGCCTGTACATGTGATTAGGCAATTCAACTAACTGAATGGCTATTATTAAAATGATAATTAAGATGATTACACTGGTGTGATTCCTAACAATAAAATATGCATACAAATACAAATGGCTTAACCTATTTGCAATGGCCTGAAGACCTCAGACAACGAGCTTATAAACAGCATTCCTCTTTCCAACATTTTCCCTCTGTACCAAGATTAAGAAAGGTTCTGAGCATATAGTGCCTTTGAAAGACTAACAATGCGAATGGAATGACAAATAATTTTGGTATTACGCTTCGATGTTTGCGCCTAAGTCATAATCCATTGGGAGCAAAATGATTCTATATCATGATGGTATCTGAAATTATTTCTACGTTAGTACCTGGATCGCGCCATTTTTTAAGAGATTTCCGTGTGCTTCATCTCTTTCTTCGCAATGCCTCGTTCATAGCATCAACACAAGACTGCCACTGTGATGCTTCGTCTTCAACGGGATACGTTGCCTGTACATAATGTTTAATCAATTGGACCCTGGACAGTTCGAGTCCAGCTTTTCCATTCTGCTTACTAGACCCTCGCACATTTTTCCCTGCCATCTCTTCCTTGCTGTACAAGTGGCGCATCAAATTGACTGCAAAGTTTTTAACTGAGTGACTTCTCGCTTGAATCATCAAAAGAACTTCTTGGCTCAAAGGTTCTTTCTTCGGTGAAAAAGAGTTCGCATTAGTAGACACTTGGTCTGGTGACGTGCATTGCGAGTTTGTCTGCAGAGATGCCACGCCTTCGGACGACTGGGTTGATGACTTAAGACTGGCGGCATCTGGAAGAATAGAAGTGCTTACTTCTGGGGGTCTGTACCCGGGCAGGGCTGGTATGGAATGTGCTATGTTCTCCGCTGTTTTGTGTATCACGGCATCTGTGGGTGCATACATAGGCAGTACAGATTGGCCATACACGGCTTGGCTGGGGGGTGAATGGAACGCGTGTACTGGTGGCATTGGAATACCATCTTGGGTGTGGTATGCGAGTATGTTCGCTTTTCCATTCACACATGAAGACGTTTCCTTCGCTTCGGGGTGGCAACAATTCCACTGGCGACTTAGCAGGACATTTAACTGGCTCTCGATGTTCGAATTTTGAGTCAAGATTTTTGTTTGATTAATGAGAAGGGAGTTAATCGTGGCTTTCAGACTACAGACATCTTCTCTTAAAGACAGTAGTGTGTGTTCCGTCTTGTCTGCAGAAGGCGCAAGTGTTCTAGTGCTATTGGGCGCCTGGATGACGCGCGCTAGTTTAAACAGACTTCTCTCCGTAGATTTGCTGCCTAAAGTTAGCTTTTCTATGTGATCCTCATGCCGTTCACAAGATCCGACATACGACTCAGTTTCCGGGAGCTGTAAAAGAGAAACATATATTTACCAGGGCAAGTCAGGCACTTTAATTGCAGTACGACCTTGATGCGAAAAAGTGTAAAACTGTAACAACTGATGAAAGAACGCCCCCCCCCCGCCTCCCTCAGAAATTAAGACAAAATCTCGCAAACTAGCCAATTCATCAAAAATGGTTTTACGCCAACGAAATCTGGGAGTTAAAAACTTGAGTGAGTAGAAAACGTTTTCTGTAGCCTTCCTGAAGTTGCCGCTATTATCTCTATGTCGGTTTCCTACGACACTATAATCCATTGGATGTCTCCTAACTCTCAGGTCTCACTGTACTGACTTCCAGGGGGTTTCAGCAAGAAGTAAGATAGCGGAAGCGAAGACACTAAGTGCTAAAGATTTTCTCAGATTTTCCTATTCAGCATGAGACCAAGAGTATTTGAGGGCGAAAAGAAAAGAAATGTTATATAGGTACGCACTGTTTCTTAACTCGATTCTGAAACTCGGTATGCTGAAACGGCTCAAATTCAAGTATAAAACGCCACTTGTGTCATAGAAACAATTGACTGATGTGGGATTACGTTGCTGTAAGACCCCGTCGAAAACATGATATATTGAAAGCACAAACATTTGCCTGCGAGGGATCAGAGGGGAAGTTAGCACAAAATAACGCTTGCGAGATGTCAACAGGTATCAATAAAAATCGATTTGGATAAAATCTGATATTACTTGCAATACAGGATGAATTATGAAGGAAATGCTTCGGGTTTTCTCATACTTGACGACCACTGAGAGCACGATTCCTGTATTCACGGTCAAAACAACTTTACCTAACGAAAGAGGATCATATCAAATCGATCATATCAAAACACGATAAAATGAGCTGAAACTTTCAGGGCAAATCCTGGAATCATACAGGATCGTGGACTCTCTTCAATACCCATAAGATTCAAAGATAGTGAGCTCCAGTAACGTGCTTTCATGTTATTAGCTAAACCGGAACTCAAAGCAAGAATATCGTCAATTGCTGGCAACTCTCAAGTGAAACCAATCCCATGCCTTGCATGTATGATAATTTGAACTTTCAAGTGATTCAACGTGGTTGGGAAGATGTTAAGTTAAATCTTTCGGTGAAGCACTGACCGCTCTTACAGTCGTTGCTGTTAAAGCCAAATCCTTGCTGTTTATACTGAAGACATGCATCAATGCTCTCTGCAATACTTATGAGGTGTTGCTGAAAACCTCGAAGTCGTTTAGGCCGAGTTAAATCAACTAAAGAGGCTACATCAAGAGGAAAATCATTGCACGTTTTCTCAGAACGTTAGCTGCGAGCACCTAAGGTTGCAGAACCTTAGCTGAAAACGATAACGTTACGGGAATCCTCTTTTGCGCGTGCGTATTAGCAGCCTGGTCACCAGCTAAGGTTACTGTCTCCGTTATCGTATTGCTTGCTGAAACTCAAGGGTGATAACGGTTGTCTGTATAGCGAAGCCAGAGTTTGATGATTCTTGTTTAGCACTCAACAAAGACCTGATGATGATCAAATATGCCTGAGCTATACTTGGCAACGAAGAAAGCACAGTTTTATTGAGAATAAGAGAAAAAAGCCTAAGCCTTAAATATTTGGTGAAAAAATAGTATAAAACTTTTATAAGAGTACGCATGAAGCAAATTTCACTAGAAATCGATTACAACGATAAAATGGCAACACTCGCCTGTTGGTGTAGAACAAAGATTTTCTTTTTCAATACATTTCTAAAGACATCTAAATATGCGGATTCGTAGATCCTGCTGATATGGAAATGACAGTGGGTGACTGCAAAACGTTCGAAAATTAAGAATGAAGGAATGATTATTACGGACCCGAGAGCAGCCACAGGCGCAATTGATGCCATATGTGCAAGAGTTGATCCTTCATCTATTCCCAGCTGAGTTCAAGCTTCTGGTTACTTTACAGTTTTGCACACTTCTATTATGACACTACTAGCAAATGAAGCATGATATGTATGACATACAGACATGGTCTTTAAATTTGTAGGGTACAAAATTATTAGCACCAAGGTCTTCCTTAATAAAGTTAAATCTCAAATGAACACTTGAAATTTTGAATCAACTTTGAAGGCTTCCAAAATCGATTAGTACAAAAGTTAACAAAAGCAACTGACGATAACTCCCTCTTTCAACAATTGGTGTTCTTTTTATGACTTGAAGGTGAAGCTTGAGGTTGAGAGACGAATAAATTCACAGCTGCGGTGATAGATCTGATTGGTCAGTGTCCTCCTATGTACATCCACTTAATGGGTGTGTGTAATACGGCATTTGCTTCATTTGGTAATTCATGCTTTCACTGTGAAAATGAAAGGGCGCTAATTAGTTAACGCGACGTTTTGCCTCGAAGAAAATACGAAATGTCGACAGTTGAAGGTCTGAAAAAGAAGAAACCTGAATTTTATGAAATTGGGTATAGTACAGTAACAAAATAGCTGTTGTTAAGGAGTTGGTATGACTGACACGCTTGAAGGCGCTTTTTATTTAATTTTTTATAAGCCGAAGAGAAATTTATCGAAGCGCTTGAGATTAATTAAGGCATGTGGGTGAATACGTTTGAGGTTTCAGTGTGTACAAGTTACACAAAGCAGGTTTGTTTAGTCAAAGGTGAGGGTACTATTACATTATTATACTATACTACTATTTTTCTGGTTCAAATCTTACTTCCACATACTTGGTTACAATTTGCTTTGGTATTTTCACAAATGTTGAACTACATAGAATGATTGGATAATAAACGTTTATTCCTTCATACGGTGATTTCTTGACCCACCTTTGTGAGATACATTGGACTATTGTAGTTATTAACTCTACATAACGTAGCATTTTATGACAACTCACACGACAGAATATATACAGATCACATTCCTGCAAATGAAAATCAGTTCAAGGCAGCTTGTAAAATGGCTTCGCTGTAAAGTGAACAATCTGCTTACATGGCCATTCTTGTTGTAAATGACATACTTTACAAGGCCATACACGGTTGGTGGGGCCTAAAATGCGTTCGGACTATATCATAGTAAAGATAAAAACACAATATTTTCCCAGATGGTGCATACGGATTGACTATTTGTCCTGATTCCTTTTACAAAAGGTCAGTGGAATAAATCAGACCTACATCCATTAAAATTCAATGGCGAGGTACAAGTTCACATATTTTATTGTGTGCCATATATAGAAACCCAGATACCATGCCACATGTATATCATATTTACTGCAAGACTATAATGACCATTACTATCTGTCACATACAATGTAGGTGTAGGGATGGGCGTAACCTCTTAGATCTACGCAGTCATACAACTTTCACATACACCGCCTTTTTATGGCAAAATAAAGTGAAAAATTGGAAGACTCATATGATCTTATCGGCAAAATAATAACATTCAAGCAGCACAAACTATCTGACAAGAGCTCGAACGTGATCACGTCACACAAATCGAAGAAAAACGTAAGTATATCCAGTGTCAGACCGGTCCACGTGCATCTTCCTTAGGGGCTTTTTTGCACCTGACAGAAAACATGAACAAATTTCATTATAGTTAGTGCTTTATAACCTTCGCCATTTTATACGTCAGTGAATGTCATCAAATATTTAAGTTAGGCTTAAACCAAAAACGTTAAATTTTTACAAAATTTACGATCAAATCTACCAATGGGAATATCCAATCTTATGTCTCTGACTTTTTGCATTTGTTCACGTTTGGTTTGCAATACTTGGTGACGAATTCATTGAGTTTTAAGAGAAGATTTTTCTTGAATTCGTGATCAGGGAATAACTTTCAGTGCATACATACAACAAAATCACAGAAAGTAAAACAAGTAGTGATCATGAGTTGTCCTCGTACTTAAGCATAGTAAGCATGCTTCCTCCAAAGATAACACTTCCCTTTTTCTTGTTTCAAACTACAGTTCCTTCCTTTAGTGCAAGCATCTGCTATTTTCATATTTGGAATTGGATTTCAATAATATCAGCTGTACGACTACGACCATTTCCTACCATCAGCAGTGACACAAAGAAATCTGTAACGCATTGATTACAATCAATCCAGAACCGTGGAGATGTCTGCCATTAATAAGTAGAGAGAGATACTTTTCTCTTGCACGACATTCCCAAGACACTCCAAAACAATCACGATAACGTCTTTTACATTTTTTAATGAAACATGCTTGAAAGGAAAGCCTCTCAAGGATCAAATCTTCGCATCAACACTCGGCCAAAGTTGGATGCTGTTAACCGCAGAGAATGAGATTTCCTCCACAAAGTACTGCTGGTGTGATTGCTTTTCAATATTTCGAGATGTGTAGCATCAACTGTACGTAACTTGTTCAGCCAGTCCCAATTCTCACGAAGCTTTAGAAGAGACTTGCTAGGTAGTGTTTGCCATACACAGTCAGATTAGCTGAAGACTGTCACTGCATTTGTCTCCTTAATCTCTTAATGTAGAAATATAATCCCTTGTAAGAAATCAAACAAATGTTTCAATGTATTTTGCAAATTCTTTGTACAGGATCTTGCAGTTCTTACTATGCATTTTGTTTTACTGCCAAATAACCAGAGTGTTATTGACATTAAGATTTACAAGAAATGCACTAGCAAATGGGTTGTGTTTTGATATGATACTCTATTAAGTACAAATTCAATGTCCCAGTGTTAATGCTCTCTCCAAATTTTAACTTTTGACATTTATAAATATCACATGGGTAATACAATTGGACATACTTCCCCATACAGCAGAGGCAGTTTCATTGAAAGTTGGAGGTGTGCAATCGGAAAAGAAACTGCATTAGTAGAAGGTGAAATAAAGGCCAGGAACGATCTCATAGTGGCGTTCAGCAGAAACGAAAGCAAGGGAAATGGACTCGGCTCTTCTTATATCAATGAGAGGAAAGGATATGGTGATCTCCTTTCATACTATAACGGAATAACAATAATAAGGTTTATGGCACTACTGAAGTATCTTGTACCACCAGGATCTGTAACATACAACAATAAATGTCGGGGCATGTATGTAAATCATGTGTGATTGAGATTGTTCACTTATGAAATTGTGTCGGCTTCGTCGTATTTTGGAGTAAAGAATTTGCCTTTCCTATTTGCATTGTTTGTGCAATCAGCTGGATGTATCTTCAACACCTCAATTGTCCACGCGCACATAGAAATAGATTAACTTAGTATATGAAGACACATAGAAATTATAATGGGGATTGTGCCAAAACAATACAAAAACATTTTTTCTGCAACCATCATAATAATTGTTGAAACAGAAAACCCACAAGCTCCTTCTGCTTTAGCATTGCAGAGTCAGCTATTTAGTACTTACAAGTCTAGCAAAACCTTAAAGTGATCCAAAGTTTCAACAATGTTCCAAAGGCTGTTTTGTTTCTGTCACAGTATTAGTTACTGGGTAAATTTAAGATAAGACATAAACTGAAAGAAGTGGCCTCTATAGTGTGCTAAAGGAACTTAATTGTCATGGTTACATCAAAAAAGGCGATGGAAGAGTGTGCTTAAGGATCTTAATTGTCATGGTTACATCAAACAAGGCGGCGATGGAATAGTGGTTGAGAAAGACTTCAATTTGCCAGGTATCGAACTCCGCCCAGATATCCCTCCTCTTCTCAAACACAGGAATGGCGAAAAAGGTGACAGAATATAAAATTTCTATTTAGGAACTAAAATCTTTGGTTAAAAAGTTTAAAATTGTGTCACGCGTGACTCCTACTTTCCTATATCATGAATGTAAACAAACCCTGTTAGTTCGTTGCTCAGTGATATTTTCAGGATATGTTTGTTAAAGATAAGGCAATCATCTTGCAATATACTCTATTGTAGATGAAAGGTGATCAGGAGAGTGGAACATAGCAACTGACTTTGATTCTGCATTTGTCTTTCCCATTGTAACAACAGACAAGACCAGATTTAGTGATCTGGAATGACAAAGAAAAGAGAGTATTGTTACTGGAACTGACAGTCCTCTGGGTATACAATTTCGTGCAGGCAGAAGAAAGCAAAAGGCAAAGGTACGAATACTTGATAAACAAATGTGAAGAACAAGGCTGCTCAACAGAATTTTACCATTTGGCAGTAGGTTATCGTGGATTTGTTGAAAAAGATGTTGCTCAGAAAAAGGTTTGGTCTCAACAATAAAGCCTGATATACACGCTACGATTTTGTCTGGTCGACTCACAGTTGGTATGACGTGCGTCTATTGTTCAGGAGCCTAATTTCACGATTGTTGATCTCAGCACGAATCAGGACGATTTTTAGAAAATCTGTGACAGTTGAACAGATTTACTCTCCCGATTTTGGATGTCGTGGCAGTGCCTCAAAGTTTTAAAATGGACGCCTTGAAGTCGCGATGGAAAGCATGACTTTCTGTAAAACAGAAACAACATTACTGTTAGGAACGTCTTGTAGGGACACTCTGTAGGCGTATCAAAAGAATAATGCCGTGAGTTTGACTTGCAATTTTGGCATAGTTGACGTTTTTGATGACAAAAAACTCCAGCGAAATGACTATGTAGTTTCTCATGCAAAGCTATAATACCATCCAGATGAATGCAGCCCCTAGAATGTAGGTGATTGCTTATTTCCCATTCTCAGGTAAGGTCTCCTTTTCAGCTTCTCCTACTGTTTCTGGACAAGATAAAATCCCAAGCAGTATTTTGTGCTCAAAATGATCAATCGTGTCGTGGGTGCCAATTACACGTACGACTAATCTTGGGTTGGTCACGTGACTAAATCGTCCCTAAATCGGCCGACAAAATCGTAGCGTGTAAATAAGGCTTAAAACTCTGAGACTCAGGCCCTCCAATTACAAGTGATTATCTTAAGAATAGTACGAAATGTTACTGTCCCAGTATCTACTTGCGAGTAGAGAATGGCTCAGGTGAAGTACAAGGTTATTTCATTGCCAGCAAAATCCGAGTTGCTCCACTCAAAGAGGGGAATATGGGACTATTCCACGTTTAGAGTTAATGTCGGCATTTTTGCTGTCAAGGTTAATAGTGTCTGTTAAGAAAGGAACAGGTGGAGACATTTGCTTGGCTAGACTCGCAAGTTGCTTTGAGCATGTTACTGGGAGAGACTCGGAAATTTAAGCCGTTCGTACAAAACAGGGTAACCGAAATTTGCAAGAAACTGGATGTTAAGCGCTGGGGGTATTGCCCTACCCACCTTGATCCCGCGGAAATTATTTTCGAAGGGCATGAAGCCGACTGATATGATTGTTAGTATGCTATGGTGGAATGGGCTTGAGTATTTCTGTTTAAAAGAAGCATTATGGCCACACTGTCAGGTATTGAACTACAGATCAGTTGTTTATCTTGATGCCTCCAAAATTGATCTTAGCGGTCCAAACCTGACTTGGCGGAACCGGAGCTGAGTTGAGGGTCCCCCAACTGTTTTAAGGTGTCCAAAACTAATTTGAGGGGTCCCACAACAAAATTTTTAAGTTTCACAACAAGTCAAGGGTCCACAAATGTCGTAAGGCTATTTTGATGGTCGAATAACATCATCATCATATTTAACAGATTTCAGGGCTGGTAAGACATTTACTATCTCTGAGTTAAATCAATCTTACGAAAGAGCCAAATTTAGCAAAACTGAAAATGAGACAAAAGCACAAGAAAAGTTTAGGAAGCTGATATGTTCATATATAAGGAATGCCGCCTGATTTGCAATTGCTCTCTTAACACCTTATTGTAAATTAAAATACAAAACGTCTTAGATTGCTGGTAGAGAACCTCACAATCACTCTCGTAATGTCATTAGTATTGCCGATTTGCTCATAAGAAGTTGCTTTGTAGAATAACCTTACAATAAAACAATGATCCTTATCACAATTCAGATTGAGAAAACAGCTGTTTTCAGGCTCTAAGAGGCATAATCAATGCAAGCAAAGTCATCGAGAAGAGAGGATTTGAAAACTGTAGGATGAAAGAGATAGTTGAGAATAGTGAAATTGTCACCACTGATAACCACCACTCAAACCTGGGGCCAATCTCGGGGTGCTACTCAGCCTACGGAGTTATGGTAACCGGGTGATAACTGAGTTGACTTCCCTCTAGTCGCCACGTTATTCATCTCCATGGCACTTTGTAACTCTCAAACGTTCAGATTGATGGGCCGGATGGTAGTCCTTCCATTGTAAAACACATGATGCAGAGAGGCTGGTTTTCTAAGGACGTAGAACTGGATGTCCACTGGTGAATGAGTGGGAGCTAATCTTGTTATCAGAGAAAAGTGAGTCGTGAATCTGAACTTCAAGTTATAGCAGATATTACGGTTGCGACCCCCTGAAAAAAAAATTTATACATGCGATTAGGTTATGATCCTGATTTACAGCATGGAGACTAAAAGTTAAGATCGGCGTATGAAGTTGATGTTTGAAGCAGGGCAAGACTGCTGGCTCCTTATTTAGAAGTTCATGATTGGAAGAGTCAAGACAACCAACAATGAAATTTTGAGGATACATTTGTGTCAAAAGTAGGATATTCACGCCAAGTTCTTATTAAATGAAAAGACGATTTTGAATAATAACAGGAGCAAAAAGAGGACACCACACTCCATACTCGAACTCAGGTCCTAAGCCATAGCAGCTATTGCTTTACCAACCAAACTGCAGAGACCACTGATCTCTAAAAAACACTGGATTGAGAATCTTTCGTCTGAAAATGAAGTCAGTCGTTGGACGCCATTTCAGTCCCCATCAAACAAATCTTATAAACAATGTTACACAACATAGCGGACCGTCTCGCGCTATTTTAACTGATGGACGGCCAGTACTCGTGACTACACTTTTTTGCTGTTGGAAACAATCAGAAGCTCGATCCAGTCTTTTTTAGAGATCAGTGGCAGAGACTCACCGATCCAATGCAACCATCCTTTACTTGTTGGGTCCCCTTCATTGGCGGATATCTCGGCCTACTCTTCATTCCACTTCCACGTCTGCAGTTTAATACTTCTCTTGTTTAGTGCATACCCGAGGACAGAACACGTAGGATTTTTTCTCATCCATCACAATAGCATCAGATGAAGATGGTTGCATTTGCTATTCACACGTCGCGTCTTTTTAAAGTTCTGCTCTAAATGCCTGACTTACCCAGGGAAGTAGACATTTCTCTTATGATTGTCTTTGCACATGACACTAATCTGGAGACAAGGCTGGTAAAGATAGAGAGAGCAGAAGGAGGGCTTTATCATGGCATTGGTAATGGGTGTACATTAAAGTTTCAAATCTTATATGTATCTTTTCTTCTGATCCCTTAATGGAAAAGGGATGTTTATGCTAAGTAGATGTCGTAAGCGCATGGCAAATAATGGCCAGGCAAAAAGGATAGTGAGATCCAATCATAGAATGACAGTGCATAGTCTATGCCTTCCATCCACAATTAATAGTAATATGTCTTTTAAAACCATTGGACACTTCGTAACTCTTGAATACTAGCGACAGAATGCTTATCACAGAAACAGCAAACCATTTAAAGGACCAATTGAACATTTCCATGCTGTCTCAAATAGATATCAAAGAGAACCAAGCGTCTTTACAGGATCCCGATCGGCAATGCGAGATTCCTCTCAAAGAAAAGCCAGTACGATGAGTCCTAACAAAGCTCATTGTGCTTTACAGAAGCCTTAGTAGAAACGAACGTGGCCAAGGAGCCTTGTCAGTAGAAGCCGAGACACAATGAAAACAATACGGCGCCACCAAAATGAAAAGGAGATTTATAAAATGTAAACAAAATCCGTTTCGATAAAGGACAAGCCATTTTGTTATTACATATGAAACCCTCCAAAACAGCAAGATGTCAAGAGGATTGTTTTAGCTCATTTCCTAACAATTAGGCCAATAATCTTCGGTAGAAGTGGATTTCCCAATAGTGGTTGGCGATCCAGTGGTCTAATTGTGACGTCATACGCTGAAGAGAAGAATCCGACAGGGTGGAATACAGGGTTCGCATCCAAGACCAGAGCGTCAAGAGACAAGGGGAGTTAGGCAATAAGAACAAACGCAAGGAGAGGCATTTGTTTTGATGGACCAAGTAGTAAACTTTTTTCATTCTTCCTACAATGTTCTAAAAGCTTTAAGTTTCAAGTTACCCAGTGCCTAGCATAAAATGCAGTTAAAATACACATGTATTGACAGGAAGTGTATAGATCATTAACCATTCTTCTTGAGCGAGAACCAAAGCTGTTTCGTCTCATCCATGCTATTAGTAAAAGTGATGTTTAGATTTATATTAACAGCATTTGGTGTAATGGCCTAGAAACATTTCCTTTCTATAGTGTTTTTATGGGGTAATTAAACCAGTAACAAAGTTTCCCGAAATGTTTTGTACATAACAAACGTCACCAGGCAAAATAACCCGAGGATACACAAAAGCAGTCATCAATTCTAGATGTTAAAATGAATAAATCTACAAGAATGATAACAGGTCAGAGGCACTGACTACACCTTTGTCGTCTATGCCTTGCTCTTGTATTTCTCAGTAGTGTTTACTGATGGTTTGAACACTCGAAGCGCTCCTTCTTGTGGATCGGATGATTTTAACCCTTTCCTTAGTAATGGCGACTTTACATTGGATCACATGGATCTTTACTGAATCATTACTTCGATAGATGTTACTGATAGACATAAAAAAATGTGACTAATGTTTTCTCTTCTTTCAAGACTGCTTTCGGATATACCAGACCCATTCTCAGTTGTCTGTTATTGTAGAAAGCAACCTGCAAGTGCATGTAAAACTTCCAAAACCTAGAGTGTTTTTATAAGAGCTTGGAAGCATGGATAAGTCGATAGTTCTACAAATTTGACAAACCGGCTTGAAGGCATTACTGAAAGGATTTGAAGAGGCACAATTTCTAAGATGTCGGATGACAAGCACTTATCCCAACTTTCCGCTTTTAATAAGTTGATTTCCAGAAATAAACTTTCAAATTGGTGCAGGAATACACTAGAGCCAGCAATGTCTATTTCATAATGAGGTCACAGATTACTGATTTTTATGTTGATTCTTCTACTATCTTCGACTTCCTTCCATACTCTCACATACTCAGCTTCCTCCATCCTTTTAGCAACGCTTTGTCCTACCTCATGCAAAATGATTAATCCACCCTTTCCCATCTTTCCTACGGTTCTAATTAGATTATTTCTTCTTCCATTCTTTGTCACTCATACCAATTTTCTTTAGACGCACATCCGTCCTTTTTCTGGATGATCCAAGTTTTAAAATTAAGCTTTCTTTTTAATGGCGTCCTCTATCTTCGGAAGGATATTCGGTGTCTTTTATCGGAGCTCTACTGGACTGTAATAGAAACCTTGTAGATGTTGATTCAAAACACTTGTCTAAATATGGCTCTAATTCACGTTGCTATGAATCTAAAGTTGTGATAATCTTAAAATACAATGTATGGATGGACCACTAACTTTAAATTGAAAAGAGAGAGGGATATGATTTGTAGACTCATGTAAAACGCTTATACACCAATCATATGGTGTATTTATGAGCGATGAGGGGCGATGCCAAATCTTTCTACAAAAAGAGGAAAAGATCTATTATCCATAGAAATTCGCGGAGATCTCTAAAACCGGCAAACTTATACCTTTCTATTTTTTTTTCTTTCTCGACCTTAAGAGTCACTTTAGAATTCATACTTAATAGTAGAAGACAGTGTCCCTTTTTTGTTAAAAGGCCAAAGTTTGGTTTGCCCCCCTCCCCAAAATAAATCTGCCAAATGTCCGCTCCTGATTGTGCTCAATTTCTTGAGGTTAAAGCAGAGGAAAGAGAGAAAATGATAGATTTGTTTCGAAGATGCAGGATCGCTAATACGTTTAAGCATAGAAATAGGTGAGCTACAATCAACCGCAGGAATTACTCCCATTTCGGTCATGCAGGACTATTCTCAAACCCTTCCATGAAAACACATGTTCTTTAGAGTCTTGGATCGTTACCTAACTGGGTTTGTTACATTTAGGAGGTTAAGCAGTTTTTGGTTGTTTGAATGTCTCAATCAAATAAGATACTAAAACTGTAGAAGGAAGCCTTCATAACTCTGTTTTGATCGATAATTTTCATATTGAAGGATTAAGTTACCCACTTAGAAAATACATAATGGATAAATTTCACCACTTTTCTTCACAAAGGGGACGTTTGAGCAAAATCTATATATCCACAAAATTTCTGTAGCATTCCGAAAGTAGTTGTTACAAAACATGGCCGTCGCAACATTTTATCTTAAGATGTTGAACATTTCGCACGTTTTCAACTGTTTTGCATAAAAATGTGTGTTTCAAATCAGATAGGAATTCAAATTCTATAAATCGTTCGTTGCTAAACAGGTTTGATGAAGCGTTAAGAAAGTCGATGTTCAAGAATGTATAACGATTGTAACAATTTCAGCTTTTTGATTTTTTAACACACAAGTAATGACCAACGATCAATAAACGACGGTCCACGAAGTTTCACTAGATCGAATATAGGTTGAAACTTTCTAAGGTGCTCGAGTTTTATGACTTGCAACAGGAATAAAAGCTCCTGAAAATAGTCATAGCTATGAGCGAAGGTAAAACTAAAGATAATTTGGATAGGAGAAACTTTCGTTTTCCTGGAAAACCTGATCTATGCTAATATCACTAGCCGCGACCCCCCACCCCCCCCGCCCCCCCCCCCCCCCCCCCCCCCCCCCCCCCCCCACCCCCCCCCCTTCTCCCCTTCTCTCCTCTCCCCTCACTATATCAC
>JAAAKL020008040.1:0-16294 GCA_010016065.2 Carybdea cf. marsupialis auct. non (Linnaeus, 1758)
ACTGGACGATACTGATCTGATGAGAGTGATGAACGATAGAGCACTCTGGAGAAAGCACTACGTCATGACATCACCATCGTTCACGACAATGGATGACCCAAAGAAAGAAGAAAGTATCTATTATTACAGTTCAGTAAAGTTGGAGAGACCTAAACAATAAGAGAATGTGAATAGATCACATCGGCCAGACTTAGATTATTCTATTTCATAATGGCAGATCAGTCCATACTTGGCAGTTTAAGCAACTGTCTACTCAAAGAGAAGCATGTCAGACCATCAGCAAATCATTTGAGTGCACTGAACAAGTTTCTTAGCACGAAGTGGCAGTAGATACAGTAGTCTACTATGGCTGACGATTTGTTTTATGACCTCGATAATAGAAGGCACGCAGAGATTGTAGTAAAGGGGAGTAGTTCGCGGCTTTCATACACAGAAGTGAATTCTAAAGATGATCAAGGATAGGTCGTCTTTACGATATTTGAAAAGAAGAAGGATGCAGTACGATGAGACTTACTGTACGTTGATTCTTTGTATAATGACAAGGCGCCATACCATTGGATTGAGAGTATGAGGTATCTATACGAGTTTTGTCAGTCAGTATCACAACTATTATCCTATTTATTAATCAGGTTCCGAAAGGTAAATACTTATTTTCTTAGGCGTGGGTCTACTGTGTTAAGTTATTGAACTACTATACGGGAAGTAGGCCATAGGCATACTGGTAGTCATATTTTGTTTAGCCTACACATGATAACCAATTATCAATCCCTATCATACTATAGATTAGATACCTGTGTAGAATGCTCGAGAGAATCTTTGGTTATTAAGTTTATTTAGCCATTGATGCTTTCCTTTTGAACAGTATTTTCCCCACATGGCTTTGGCCTATTATCCACGTCAGATTTCGCACATCTGTCATGCATAAGGCATAAGCCCTAATGATATACCTCAAGTACCTCAAGAAATGTGCATATGACTTACGTTAGGATATTTTACACCAAGTTTTTATATGCCAGCAATCCGAATCAGAATAGGGCAATAGGTACTGATTTTCAGCCCAAATGTAAAAGCTGAATTATTAATGATATATATTATACTGGTGGACTTCATAAACAATTGTACATAAATCTTTTGGATGGCTAATTTTGTTACTAATCTTTACCTGCTTAGTAAGATTTGATTCTTCAGTTATAAGCTAGACTGTTTCAGACTTAAGTAAAACAAAATACTTTTTGGGTGAAAACACTCCTAAAGCTGTATTCTACAGTTACACTCACATTTGTACAGATATATATATCAGAGTGTAACAGACATTATGAACTTTCTGTTACAGAAAAGGCCAATGTTGGTTTTTTGACAAACAATCTTGCACTTTGGAAGGATGCAGAACAATCCACAACAAAAGGATTCAGTGTTGCCTATAGTGCTGCAGATGGCAAAACCAGCACTCGGGAAGATGGAAAGTCATGCAGCTTGACATATAGTGGGAAAGATGTATGGTGGGGAGTGGATCTCGGGAAGGAATATGCAATCAAGGCTGTCAGAATTGTTAATGGTTTATATGGGAGAGACACAAAACACTTACTAATCCGTATTGGAGACAAGTTTGGAGACTATGAAGATAATGTGTAAGTTGTGTTCAACTTTTTCTTTGTTGACCTCAACCCAGATCACCAGAACGGTGAGTAAGGTTTTGATTTTGATACCCTGTTAAGCATGATTCCCATTAAATCGTAACAGAGTATGCAGAGGGAAAGTGTGATGTCATGATTTTAAAAATCTTTGAATAATGGAAAAAATACTCAATTTTCATGTTGCCCTATTAGAAAGAACGTCAATGGCCAAAATTGAGAATGTTGCTCTTTCCCAACACCTAGATATTAGCTTTCAAAGTTTTACATTTATCTAACAAGACCTTGTTATTTGATGCTGGATCCTAACTCGAGGATCCAAGGAATATTAAGAGAGTTAGACCGGAGATTTTTGAGATTCAATCGCCTCTAATTTAAACACTATATACACTACAGCACTGGTATTTTGGGAAACAGACTATTCCAGGGTTGCTGTCCGATATCTGGAGTCAAATATTACTATTTCCAACACTTTTGATTTGTGACGTCATCCTACGTGCTCCTTTTTATTCATTAACGTATTCACTTACACACTCATTCATTGACACACAGCTGTCTACTGACGTACTCCCTCGCGTACGTAGCCATACTTATTAATCAATCGTTACCTTTCCTTCTCGCTTATGAATTCACACTTCGGATGTATGCCATTACACTAGTATTTACAGCCCATGTTAATTAAAATAAGCAAGGAGCTAGTGAGTAGTACTATTACAGTTTTCTTACCTTTTCCTTATATTAAAACAGTGCCGATCATCGTGGCAATAAATAAAGTAGACAAGTCACCAGAACGTGTTGTAAGTATTTTTTTCGATTGAGATTAAGTATGTAAGCTAGTTAATGTGTACGTTTGTGAATGAGAATGGTCATATGTTATAGAATGTGGATCGCACTGGAGAAACATTTAGCAAACCCAGTCAGATTAATTTCGTATATCCTTCATTGCTGTATTTCTCCTTCAGTAAATCATGGGAGGAGAGGGGGGAGGGGGTGCGAGAGTGTAGCTTTTTTGCACTTAAACTATTACTTCTAATCGACGCCTCGCTCTTATAAACACTTTCTTCCTATAATCGTTTCCTTCTTTCAGGTACCGCCCCATCTTCTTTTCTTTTTTAAGCCCCCTCCAATTAACGCCACATTATTTGTTTGTGTTGCATTGCCTTCATATAAGCGTCAAACCGTTGAATTCTTTATATTTCAAGAGATAAAGAGTAATTAATCTTTGTTCAACAGGAAGCTTTATATTGTATTAATTGTATACAGTTGTCTTCTTATATTTTTCCGGCGGCTCACTTAACTTCTCCTTTCATTTACCTTCGCCCATGGACGTAGATTATGGGGGATGTTGGGGACTCTCCCCCCACTTTTCAGGATGGGGACAACAGCTGCTTTATCCCCGCACTGTTAAGCCCAGAAATGTCAAATTTCCACGTTTAATCCTTTTGTACCCCCCACATTCTTACAGCGATCTGCCCGACATCTGCCACCATCATTTAAAGTAGCACCACGGTGGCAATTAGTAATACGCTCTATCAATATGAATGTTGTGTATAGTGGCTTTCCCGTTGCATCTTATTTTCTGTGGAAGGATTTAAAGTATTCAGTTTCCTGATTAAGACTTTTTGACTATTTCCCATGTACATGGGACGTGTTACTGGAGCATAGAGCGCTTTAAGACCTTTGGCCCTTCCTGGATTTGGCCCTTCCTGAATGTGAACCTTAACCCTCATGAACTGAATACAAGGAACGTATCCACTGCAGCTACGGCTGCTCAAGGCAATCACTTTGCAATATATGAGCAGTACAAACTTCTTACTTATCCGACACAATTCCGTTGCGTACATAGAAGTTTGCTCGCCGCTTTGAATCCGTTCAGTCGATTATTCATTCGGTCGCACGCAAGATTGCGCACAGGTTTAATGTTTCCAAGCTGTACTAGCTACAGTCGTTGGTTCCATTTCCAGATAAATTACTGACTTTCTGATTAAGCAATGGCAGGTTATAGCCACATGGAGCTAGAACGATGTTGCTGTATATGAATAGCGCATTCCTCGCATTTGTGGAGAGGACGAAACTGTTCTTATTGACGACACCCCTATTAGTAAATGTGGGGGAAAATAGCCACATGGCTTGTGCATACGAAGAGCGATGGGCAAGACGGTCAAGAATTAAAAATGTATCTTGTAGCGAGTTTATTCTTAATTTTTTAGAATTTTTCTTAGGAAGCCGGTCATATGAAAATGGTTTGGTGAAAACGTGTTAGGTGATCTAAAAAATACATGATGTTCAGTCTCGCTCAAAAACCGACGGAAACAGTAAAAATGTTTGAAATCTACCTTGTGATTTTCAAGCCATTTAGAGAGGAATAAATTGTACACGGCCACTTCTTTTTAGGACAAAACATCAATCTTTCTTTGTTTAAGTAAATGAACGCTCTAAAACTGCATCATACCAAGTGATAAAGAGGCCTCTATGTCGCTGATCACAGGTGTCTGCTAGTAAAATAGATAAGCTTCGTATGTGGTTACAGAAGGCCTAGAATCTTTAACGATCTGAATAAGCCTCACTAACAGAAAACATCAACTGCGAGAATCCGATGATTTGTAAAACAGACAGGGTTTAACAAAATTTGTCGGTTCTTTAATTTTTGTTGCACGAGTTCGTCTGGTGAAAATGTGCTCCAGACAGTAGCCACTAACACTATACTATGAGTTGTTACTTTTTATTGTTGCAAATACTTTATCAGCATATCTGAATGTTGAAGGAAACGTCTGCTTGTCGTCGTCATTTGTAGTAGACGATGGTTAGGGAATTGTTAATATGGAATAATGTTTGCGTTGCCTGATATGAAGAGTTTTCATGATGACCCCTTTAGCGGCGAAACAAATGCCCTCTAAATAAACTATTCTGATATTGCAGGATATTGTCAAGAAAGAGCTCATTCAGTATGGTATTCATTTAGAAGAATTCGGCGGAGACACACCTTGCGTACCGATGTCGGCTCTGAAGGTTAGCCTGCTGCAATTTATTACTTTTATAATAGTAAACTGAGAGACGTACGCTAAAGATTTGTTATTATAGGCCATAACTTAGCCTATAAGATGGAGACACTTGGAGTATTGGTAAGCTCTTTAATTACTTAGAAGTCTCCATCAGAAGGAGGTGAGAGAGGGAGAGTCTACTTTTAGCTCCTTGAAGTAAAACACATATCTGGCAAGAAATAGGACCCCGTTAAGTATAAATGGCTGACGTTTCTACTAGACAACGCCTTTAATGTAGGTCGCACGCGTAAAATACAACATACTCCCATTGAATAAGAACGATTGCACCGCTTATCGCAGTCTCTGAGCCTTGTTTTCGATACTGATAGATCATGATACAAAAGAAAGAAAAAAGAGCTATTGCCATGTACTTGAGTAGACAAACGCTTGACGACCTGGTCGTTTCAAGTAGATTATGATCTACCATGATTTGACCTAACACAAATTTACCTCTGTCGTTACCTTCTACAGCACGAGTGAAGGTATGAGTTATGTACTTCCATACCCGTCTGCGTGTATACCCCTTCTCTGCTATTGTTAATACTTTAGTATGCTTGCTATGTGCTTATTCATTGTATTTTCGCATTCTTAGCATTGAACAGATAGGAGCTTCCAGCTGAATAGATAAACTGTTGTCAGAAATAGTTTTCGTTTCGAATGCGTTGTCAGACTTTATGTAGGGCATGCCCTCCATACTTTCAAATCTGATTGTTTTACGAGCTTAATGTATGTGTCGTAGAAAGAGACCAATAGCTATCTTAAGCACTAGGTTTCTTGAGCAGAGGCTGTGCGACCTCTACTCATATATAAACGTAGCCACTATGGGAGATTGGGGGACCAGACCCCAAAATATTTTGACTTTCTTCGCGTTCTTAGCTTTTACAGCTCTGTTTTTAAGTAAAAATATGTGTACTAATCCTTTATGTTGTCGCCCCCCCCCCCCCCCAGCCGCATCCAACTAGCATTTTCCCAAGATTATGCCACAATTACAGTAGTGATACCAAGTGGTCATGCTTTTGTATATATTAAGAAATGTAAGTTGTAACGGCAGGATTCTCATCTTATGTGCTTTTTTATAAGGGAGAAAACTTGGATCAATTAGAAGAGGCCATTCTATTACTAGCGGATATCATGGAATTGAAAGCTGACAAGACTGGACTGGCTCAAGGTGTTGTATTGGAGAGTCAAACCACAAAGGAAAGAGGGTAAAAAATATGTACTTAAAACATCATAATCATTTTGGAAACATAATTGTTGTGAAAAGATTACATAAGAGGCATCTGAAAACATATAAAGTCAAATAGAGCATCTCCAAATAGTCTCAATATATTCGTTAGAACTGTTCAAACTACCATTTTGACTGCCATCATCATTAGAATCGTACTTAGTACATCTAAAAATTGAAAAGGTACAGCTACGTACTGCAAGGTATATGTAACCAGGTTAAATGTTTCACATTGGCACCCTAGGAACGTGTTTTGAAATTGTGCACTAGGTAAGGGAGGTGATCATGTAGGTTGCTGAAATATTTGCTTTCATTATCACCGTCGTCATTATCATCACCATCATCATCATCATAAACAACAACAACAACAAAATGATAATCATCATCATAGCCCCTTAAAAAGTTTCCAAGCATCTCCTGGAAACGGCCTTTTTGATCCCCGTTAGTACCTTGCACCATGTTAATTTGTCTGACGGTATATATGTCATCGTCGTCGTCGTCGCATTTTAAAATCGTGTATTCGTTGTTTAACGGGTGTAACGTTTCGTGAGGTAGTTCCACCGTTCCCAGTCCATGGCATCAGCCCCCACTTCTTCCAGCTACCGCGTGTCATCTTCATTGATGTCCCTCCATATCTTTTGGCCTTCCTCTTGACCTCGTATCTTGAACCTCTAGACTTATAGCGTCGACCAGATGTTCACCGTCAATCTTTCTCCTGACATGACCAAACCGTCAAAACCTCGGCTCTCATACCACTTGTTCAAGATAAGGCGTTGTAGATCTCCGAGCACTTTCATTATTTCTTACTTTATCCTTTTGTCAAATTCCGACTAGGTATCTGAGAAACCTTCGATCGCAGCGCACCAACAAACGCTCCGAGTACTGCGTTGGGGCCCTTTCTGTAGCGCAGACGAATACTTTAGGTGTAATTCATACTAACATAAACATTTAGAAGTATGTAACACGATGCGAATGTTACGCTTCTCTTCACTGATAATTCTAACTCTGTCTGCATCATTGCCATGTCAGCTATACTGGGTTAACTCTTAGTAAGGAAATGAGGTTGTTTTCAACAATAATAGCAATCATAGCAAAACCTCGTGAATCAAAGTGTACTTCAATGAGTGCAGGTCTTATACTTAAATCAAATAAGAGAAGATATTTTGTCTAAATCACTCATTCTTTCGTATAAAAGCATGATAAAAAACCCACACCCTTCATACAATGTAAATTTATCAATCAATTGCCATGACTCGAATTAGAGAAGATATTTTTTAAGATCATTTTAGAAAGGACTTTACTGCATCAAGCACTAATTTTATTCGAAAAGGAACCTGTGACACGGAAATACAACATATGGCACAGTAAAAGATATCTCACAGGACTTTGCAAAGACAACTTTGCTAAGAGATTTGGAATCTGCTGACAGTTGCTCACAAATTTGCTGGTTGAAGTGGTTGAAACCTCTGCCGCGCAACAGACTATTTAACAGGATATGACATAGTAAACTATATTTTATGTTATTGTAACAAGGCTAGAGCCGTATGTATGACAATTCATTTATTAAATGGACCTTGGCTGCCATTTTATGGCAATCAAAAAGCATACAGATGGATATGTTAAATATATTTTCGGTTGAAGATATGCAGCATTGTCTGACCCCCTTCCCCCCATACCCGCTTTGAACTATACACAATATCCAGTGTTGCAAATGCGTGGCTTGCCTGCAGTTACAAAAGAAAAGGACGGTAGCGATAGAAACAAAAATTTCAGGAGGCCCTCGATACGTCATGGTATCGATCAAATTATATATAGTACAGGAAAGAGAATTTTAGGTCTTTGTTTGAATCGTAGACTTCCTCTACATGTAACGATCACTTGTCTTCATTTATGGATATGAATAATTTTTTCATGATTATGCATGGCATTTATGGAAGTACGCCGATACGTACATATTATTGTAATATACTAATTTTCACTAATAGCGTAAACCGGAGATATAGCTCTTGCTGACTAGAAGAGAAAGTTAAGGTTTATATAACACAAAATATGAAATTAAGTATAGTCTTTAGTTACTTAGATTTTTACCGACGTGAACTTTGCGAAGCTCACCTAGAACTCACAAGTCAAAGAGAGTAAAAGTGGTTATTACTCCAGGACACAAGCCTTGTTGGAAGCATAATCGATTATCTCTTCCCCATCTAGCATCAATACTCAGTTTTATGAAGAGGTTTGAGACGTACCTTATTAGTTTGCTTTCCAAGGTGCCAATTTGTTGACTGTTAATTAGCTGCTTTTGAATGATTGTAGCACAATAGTTATATATAGTTACTAATTATACTTCAGTTATAAAAAGTCCAGTTTTTATCTTTTAGGCAAGTTGCAACTGTGTTGGTACAGCATGGATCATTAAAAAAGGGCAAGTGCATCATTGGAGGATCTGCTTTTGCGAAGGTACTATTTTACACTGTATACCCTAGAATCCCCAGTGTTTACTTTATATGGACTTAAAGTATGTTTGGATGCAGATGCAGCCAGAGAGTAGGTGGAACTTAGAAAGATGATTTGCATTGGAAAATTGGAAAAATGCAAGAACAATACCCCTCCCCCGCCCCCCAATTTCAGTTGACCGGAAATTTGCATGCCGGTGTTCAACAGGAGCAACTATAGCTTGATCGGCTGATCTAGGTATGGCCGTCTCGGTTAGAAAACGTGCAAGTTGACACAGGCGAACATTTGAAGGTAGTTTATTGTTACATTTTACTTCCGTTTTCCCTGGGTCTATGGTTTTCCATTACCCTCCCTTAGGGGTCATTGTAAGTTGACGATTATCTCCTACTCTTCCTCGCGACTAGTAATTGCTCTACCTAATGCCTAGTTTATAGATGGGGAAAACAGTGACGCTGATTCCTCTTATTTGTTGGACAAGAGTGCTACCTGCGAAAAAAGCAGTGCCCCTATTAGTTCTTCATGTAATTTTGAAATGTATTAGAGGGGAGAGCCGTTGAACTGCAGCTCATGTTATTTAACAGTACTTGATTTACAGTTACCGATAAGTAATCTATGTTGAAGTAAGGTAATGTATCGTGTTACCACTCCTGTCGCTACGCATTAAACCATGCACTGGTTCTCACTGTTTATTATATTGATTATCTGATAAAGTTTGTATGAGTGTAGAAGACTGTGTATTCTATGTCTCTACTGTTATCATGCAAGTTGAGCATTGCGTGCAATGACAGCATTTGATGTTAAGAAGGCCCTACTAATGTCCCTTTCCTAAGTCGCAGTATTTCGTTTTGAGGTTGTACACTTTCCATCTTACATTCGGAGTGTGCGCAAAGCGAGTCACCGGAAGTTTGGCAAAGATATGTAGCAATTTTCTGCATGGGATACATGCTTTCATCGTAGAAAAAAACCTAAAATCTTCTGCCTCAATACGTCATTGCTTGCCCACCTACTTAACCCTGTTAATGGGACAATTCAAACCATTCCAACCCTTGGTTTGAGAAGTGAGCAGCCACAAACGTCGCATTATCCTCTCCTTAGTTGACGTGAAAGTAGCATTGGTGTGAGTTACACATGAACAGTTGGATGAATACTGATCTAGCTTCTTGCTAAGGAAATGTATACGGAGGCAACCTTTAGCCTCATAGGAGAGACAATATCACTTTTTTGGTAGAGCTTTTTATGTACGAGGTTTAACCATCGCGAAGATGTACGTTTATGTCATATTTTGATTCTTCCTTGTCAACAGCATCTAGTTATTGTTACACAACAACACTATCTGACATTAATGAATACGAAAGACATAAACTGACAGACTAATTTTTTATGTTAACTGTATGTGTAATTATGTGATGTAGAATAGATGACCGATACAAAGCCTTTCCGTTTCCAGGTTCGACAACTTCTTGATCACAGGGGCATGGCAGTCTCGGAGGCGTTGCCGTCTGACCCGATACAGGTGTTAGGATGGAGATCTCTGCCAAGTCTTGGAGATACTGTTCTCGAAGTGGAGTCGGAGGTAGTATTTTGGAATAGTAAAACTCCCATGTATATTTATTGACCGTATGCATATTTATAATCTTTACTATGCAAGTTATAATTAGTTATAGTTAAAACGGAGAATCACTAGAGCAGGGGCCATTTAAGATAAGCAATTAAATTATGCAGATAGTTGAAGACAGCAGTGGTGGATACATGGGAGCGGGAGAGATGCAGTCGCCCCCCTCCTCCTTATGTTCTTTAGAAATACGTTTGATTCGTAATCCATAAAAGGCGCCAAACGTTGCACGTAACGACAAAGCAATATTCGTAAATGCGTAGTTAACATTCACAGATATTTGGAAATTCTTTCTTAACTTTATGAAATGGCCAATGCTATCGTTGACAGGTTACAGTTTCCTTTCCATAGCTCTAATAATATTCTAAGTGTCTGCTCCTGCCAGACAGTATTGTAGAGCATGCAATAGTACTGACGTCAATTTCAGCATACTCCATAACTCCCCAAGCTGATGCTATGCACCCTTGTGCTTGTGTAGTACACGATGACCTTTTCCAAACTTATGCTGAAAAGAGTCTTGAATCATGGATCTTCTGCGTGTGGAGTAGGTAGCATCAGCGGCGTGCTCACCCTCCTCCAGCTTATTCTTGGTGTAGGGAGAGATTACGGAAATGTGTAAGCAAAGTTTGTCGCCTTTACTTCATTCTCGACAGTGACCTAATTGTTACATGTCGATTGGACTGCTACTCACAACACTCAAGGGAGTTAGCAAACTTCGTCTCCAAGCGACGCAATGTTTCTAAGCGACGCAATAACGGGGTTTTTATGATTCGATGCGGTTTTAACGCCGTGCCTTCCCCTGTACAGAGGCTAGGGCGGTGCCCATGTACATGGGGCTTGTTACTGGAACATTGAGCAGTTGAAGAGCGTATGCCCTTTCTGACTTCACCAATTGCCCTTCCGGGATTTGAACTCTGGCCCTCTTAAACTTAAGACAAAAACTTATTAGCTACACAACGGTGGTTTTGAAAGCAGAGTCAGTAAAAACAAGAATTAGTATACCAATAAGTTACTTTGAGAACTAACTAGAGCACGTATGAAATAGGCCCCCTGCTATCGCTGCTGTTCTGCTTGTATTATTGATATTTAGGCCCTGTTTCCGCTAAGCCGTTTTCATTTTCCCAAACGTTAGCAGATGGAAACAATTTTGAAACTCGCATTAGTCCAAATACGAGAAAACGGAACAATTTCATGCCATGTTCAAAAAGAGGCGGTTTATTGTGCAAAAAGAGGCAACTTCAATAGGGCTCTACTGAAAGCGATACCAAAAACGACAACTAAATTTTCTTGGTAGTTTCTAATCGTTTTTGGTATTCCCGATAAGAATCACGCAACTGGATCTTCATATGCACGTATTACTGTTATCGTTATATTTTTACGTATTAGTTCTTTTTGACAATAAAGGCAGGCAGATTATCTTCGAATGAAATTCATTTGGTGGCCTTTCAAGTATTGTAAAGCGTGTTTTAATATGCCTTACACTGAGGGGGCGTTATATAACTGCAGTGTACTTTACTTTAAAGACATTCTTTGCTCTTATAGTTGTAGTTGATCACTTACTATTCCTGTATAGGGTATACAATTATTTTACCCTTGTTATGTGAATTAGTGGACTAGTGTGGTTTGAGGCTGTAATGGACACTCAATATACTTAAAGCACACTGCTTTTATTTGGTGAACACCTTCTTTTTTGCCCCATTGGATACATTGTGTTCCGTTCTATTATAATTTGTTTTAGTCCAGAGCAAAAGAAGTCATCAAATTGAGAATATTGAAAGAGTACTTGACGAAAGCCAACACTTCGGGCGAAGAAGAATCCGGGCATTTTCTATACAGTAAGGAGGATAGACCTGAACAAAGGGGTAAGAAAAGACAAACCCCATTTAGGGTACTCCAACGTCGTCTAGCAGCATCAGGAGGGAGAGATGCGGATAGTAAGAAACAAGATAAATTAGAACTAATAATAAAAGGTAAGGCTAAGAAATTGCCTTATTGATAAGATATTTTTGATATTTATACGTTATTCAAAGGAGAAAGCTTGTGGTGGTAAACCTAAAATAATACTACACACTGTTTTATCAACTCTTTCTAAGAAGATGGGATCGTTTTCGACCCCATGAGCTTCCTCGCGTTCTATTTTTAGCCTCACTATGGTTTTGAATCTGTCATCAGTTTTTTCCTTATGAAACCTCCCGCGCTTTGAGTGCTCTTAAAGTGACCAATGAGCTTCTATGGCGGAAGTACAAGTATTTGAAGTTCACGTTTCGGCTGGTCGTTCCCCTGTGATCCGTATGACAACAGAGGAGGCTCTATACATGTTTTTAGCGAATTGTTTTATTCTTGATGTCGATGAGTTAGAAGCTTCATGCCACGAAAAGCTGAATTTGCTTAAATAGCTTTGTTAAACTATAAGAATATAGTTTGCTATTGTATATTAAGTTTATACAAAAACTTAGTCAAGATATGGGGAGACGGCACGAACATCTGCAGAGATTATCATCGTTATCAACAGTATCTTTTGTCACGGACACCGTCACTGCATTGGCTGACATGCTCGTCGTGATCATGGTCACCATCTTTATCACTATCACTATTTATATGGTTATCATTTATCGTATCATTATATTTATAGTTATCATTTCCACTGTGACAGTGCTCTTTGTTTGTTTTGCATAGGTGTTTTTGTAGAAGATTTTAAAATATGGATCTTTGCATCTAATTATGTATACTTTTTAAATCTTTTTTGTCGATAGCCGACGTAAATGGTTCACTAGAAGCGATCGTCAAGACAATTTCATCGTTCAAGTCAAAGGATGTTGAACTTTCGATTCTCCAAGGAGGCGTCGGTACCATTTCTGACAGTGATATTAACCTGGCCGTCAGCGCAAACGGTATTTTGAATTTAATACTGTAGACGTATTTGTAACACTTTCTCTGGAGATCGTGTTTTTCTTATGGTTTATTCTAATAATTATTATTGAACTTTATTCACGATGATTTCGTATGGTGGAAAAATGTACACAGGGAGAAATATTTAGGGTCACTGAGACCAGATCATGGCCAACAACCTCACACCTTAAGTACCTTTTTCAGCACTCTCGCAGTGCCCAGTAGTGCCGCTTTCTGAACTAAGGTGACCTTTGTTGGAACGTCATGCTCTTTTAGGTCACCCTTCAATTTTCTTGTAACTGCACCGAGAGGACCTACAACGATTGGGGTAACTTTCACTTTCACATTCCACAGCTTTCCCAATTCTCTCTTAAAACTACTGTACTGTCCATCTCCTTTTGTTGAGCCCTTGAATCGCCAGGCAAAACTACGTCAACAACATAGCAGATCTTTTGTTTCTTATTCAAAACCACTAACTCAGGTCTTCTCGCTTGGATATCAATCTGGACGCTGAACATTGTCAAAACCGCTAGGTCATGTCTTCTGGTTTAGATAGCGTTATCAGTCTGGGCATTGTAATCCCATAACAACTTCATATTATCATTCTCCGTTACACAATCTTGAAAGTGAGCATACCATTTTTCTAAAAGTTTGTAAGGGCTGGTATAAATCCCATTGGAAGGCGCGTGCTATACAAGCTTGCCTTCTTCTGCATTCTCTCTGAGCTAACTTCGGATACCCACTAACAATTTGGTCTATGGTTTCTTCAGACTGTTTGCGCAACCTGCACATGGAATCCATCTGCTCCCATCAATCTTTGGCTTTCACTGCATTCATTCTCAGTGACTGGGACTGTGCTGTCATGATTAAGCCCTCCGTCTCCTTTTTAAGGTCCTCTTCTCGTAACCACCTCCACGAGTGCGTAAGTAAACTCGTCGGTGTCTCGGAAATGCTGCCCATGCAGATTCTTGCCTTCCAATTCTGATCTGCGTTCTTCCTTTTTCCTCGTCTTGAACTGGTCTACAGACTCGCTCTCTAAAAACATTTACTATTAAGTTTGTTTTTGCTACTATTACGTTAATACCTAATCCTGTTCAGGTGTCTTATGTGAACTGATTTCCAACGTGTTAGATTTTCATATAGGAACCTTTTAAAGTGTTGGTCGGGTTTGTTGCATGTAAAAAGATTGGAAGGAAAACTGGTAATGAGTTTCAGGGAATCTCCATCGCTTGTGATTGTACTTGTTTTAGTTGCATACGTGAAAAGAGCGTTAAAACATTATAAACATGGAGTGGTAGCTACTGCAAGTAGTATTAAAAAAGAGCCTTTTGAGAAGTTCAACTTACGAATTGTTTCCTATCTATCAAACATTGTAGAGTTTCCTTTCGGGGAAACTTTTCTGCGCTAGAACATATTTTTGGGTGCGCGCAGTCGTCATCAATCTCATCGAAGTGTTTAAAGGCGTGCAGTGTTATTGGTTGAATGTATTGAACACAGTTTATTCCAAGGTTTGGTGTGCGACCACAGCAGAATAAAGTTTTAAACTCATAAACCGAAGTTTAAGCCTATAATCATCCATAGTTTTAAAATGGGCTGCGTCATAATATTGTTGATACGGTGGCGTGATATTTAGCGGGTAACGTCTCAAATAGATATGTACAAATTAAGTGGCAGGTCCAGATAAACATGATCAGAGGACATATTACTTTGGACCGAAGTCTAACTAAGAGAAATCATAGCTGTCTACATAAATTTTGGACACAACAATAAAACATTCCTCCACTCGTTATCGGTACAATGGTGGTAAACTGCGTAAAGGGGTAATGGCTTTTTTCTGGACTAGGGAACGCATGACATCTTAAGGTTTTGTCGCTATTACGCTGTCCAATCTTATTACTTACAAAGATGGGAGGTACGCTCTGCCTCAAATAGTATTTTAACCCTGTTTAGCCCTTTTTTTAATTTACTAGCATCTTTCTGCCCTGTTATCTCATTTCAAAGTATTGATCACAGCCGACTTAATGGAATTTTTTTTATTTTCTTATCAGCATTGTTGTATGGCTTCAATATTGTCTTACCAAGAGATATTATCAAGACCGCAGAAAAGTCAGGAATCGAGATCAAAACATTTAATGTTATTTATGAGTTTCTGGATGACTTGAAGGTTTGTTGTAACATTAATGCTAGTTTCTTTAACAAGCAAGGAGTTGAATTGCATTTTTCTTGAAGACGTCCCGGCTCTATTGTTTTTTTTGGTGAAAAGTCCTTAAAGAAAGGACGATTAGATCTCGTTGAAACGGTGAGCTTTTCATGCACCAGATGTTTCAGTCACCATTTCTAGGCATGTTTCTTATGCAGTGTATTGTAGTTTGGGGTAACTTTTACATCGATTCACTATTTGTACCGTATTCAGACGTCGAACTCTACTTGTGCCAAGCTTAATGTTATTTACGTCGTGCTGAATCTGCTTGATTTTTTATTCATCATGGTTTAACTCAATCACTAAGTTCTACCGAGGCACTCGGTTTAAATTTAATAACTACTTAGGTAGATTCGGAATTTAAAATATACACCTACCAAACTGGATGCATAACTAGTATCATTGGTTTTCGCTGACTCAGCCTTTTAGACTTTTGTCACCGTATGTCCCTTAGTAGAATGTTTACTGTCATGAAAGAGGGCGTGTATTGAAACATAAGTACACAGTGTAATCATCTTTAGGTTCAAGTCCTCAACTGCAAATACATGCTTCCAGTTTGTCAGCCATCGAACTAGCATTTTTGTGAGTGTTTTAAACAAAAGCGGGTTTTGATACAAATGGTTTAAAGTCAAAGGTAAGGTGAGCATACGGTGAAAAGTATCATGTCTGAATCAGCTATTGGTTGTCAAAATGTATTTCAAATGGTCTGGCACATGCATTGCGTCTCTTTTAAGATAACGCAGAATACTAAATCTTCGTCGGCATACGTCGGCATACTTAATTTCTTTAACACTCTTATGAGTGATACTTGTCAACAAATTGCAGTTGTCTATTTCGTGATTTGATATACGGAGAAACTCCGCCGACATTCTCTTTCTACTAGCAATTTTCACCTTCTTGAATTTCTTAATAGTGAATGTACGTTCCCCACAATGGCCAAATTATTTACGAGAAACCTTTAGTTGTGACCAAACGTTGCAGGCAAAGAAGTAAAAGGAACAACGCCCCCGAAATCTAAACATTAGAAGTTTATACGCCCTTGACCCTTTCATTAATAGTTTGTCTCCAAAAAAAAATCGATTGCGTTTTCGCAGAGTATCCCCCGTAATACTTTATAGAACAGATGGCATGTAGTCTTCATTTGCGTATTAAGCGTGTTCATTCAGGTTAGAGAGATATGTATGAAGCATCACACTTATCTTGTGATTTTATAGTATGTGTTGATCTCCTTTAATCAAGACTATA
>JAAAKL020008041.1:0-16293 GCA_010016065.2 Carybdea cf. marsupialis auct. non (Linnaeus, 1758)
GAGCAATTGCTACGGCAGTCCAAGCTTCATGCCAGTTGTTTTAAATGTTTATCAAGACGACAAGACAAGGAAAATCCTTAAATCGAAAATTATTTGGAGGGTTGCCTCCGCTTGGCATGGCCCTGCATTTTTCTAAATATCCTTTCAACTTCTTGCGAGCTTTTTTCTCATCGTAACACCAACTATTTCAAACTTGTCATGGTAGTTGTATTTTAAAAGCTTTCATTAGATGAGATATTGTATCATTATAATAGGAAACAACTTATATTTGGTCTAACGCTTTCTTTTACAATGCTTTATCAATACTTTCTTATTCAACGTAGGTTCGTGACTTGGTGATCTAATATCCTTTTTATGGTACCTAATCGCTGCTGATAAGATGTATGTTTACTTATTTTATTTTCTCCGTTTTGACGCCGTGCACCTGGTTCTGATGCCACGTTTGGGACTACAGCGGTGCCCAAGTACATGGGACTTGATACTGGAGTATAGAGCACTTTAAGAGCGGATGCCCTTCCTGACGTCACCAATGTCCCTTTCGGTATTTGACCATCTTGACCCTCTTAATTTGAAGGCAAGGTAGTTATCTACTAGACCACGGTGGTAGTTTACGAGTACTTAATATGTAAAATTACAGTTTTGTTTATATCTCGTGTTGTAGTTGTAACAACTTCTATCCTTGGCATTTTGGGCCTTTTTGTACTCATATCTTAGAATAGAATTGTGGCGGGTGCCTATGGAATTCACGAAATTTTATAATGTAATAAAAATAGCATTTCAGCAGTCTGGTGGTTATCTGTTTTGTACTGTGACTGTGGTACAATAAGAAAGGAGAATTTTAGCACAAGAAAATAACATCACTCAGTGTAGTAACGGAAGAAATGGATACAAATCATAATAAAATATGCTAGGGAAAATATTTGCAATTCTTTTTTCACCAAATTCCCTCATAACTATGTTGTGATGCAGATGCTCATACTTACGTTTCCCTTCGGACTCCATCTTGGCTGCTACATTAACAGACTCACCAAAGAGACAGTAACGAGGCATTTTCAGGCCTACCACACCAGCAACGACAAAGCCTTTTAGGAAGACGAACACGTTAATAAACAATTAAATGTCTTGACTTAACTTAAGGTTATTTAAAATAAGCAATAAGACAGCAAAGCTACTTTCAGATTATGACAAAGTGCATTGATGTGCCTATCTTTGGCGCTCTCATTTCCATCTCTCTGCCGAACGTCAAGAACGCCAATTCGTTAAGTCTTATTAGACAAATTGTTTGTCTTTTTTACTTGCGCTTAGCAGTAACGTTGCAGTGATGAACCATGATTGTAAGACTGAAAATTGAGATTTCTTAGTCTCGTACTTTTGAAGTCGATATCCTCTGTTATTTTACATTAGGAAGTAGCTTTTTCAGTCTGGCGTTTAGCGATCATGCTTCATGAAATTCTCGTCATTTGACTTTCCCTGATAAAGTCTCAAAGCCAAGACCTTATCATCAAAAACCACTAGTTTATCTAATCTCCCTAAAGTTCAGCATGAATAATGTGTTCCTCGACAATTCATTATCTGAAAAATCAGTAATAAAATCTGAAAGTAAACTTATATACAGATGAGCAATTTCTTTACTCTGACAGATCGTTCATTACATGAAAAAGCTGTACGATTATGGAGATGGAAGTCAAATCCTATTTCTGCAAACCAATTCTATTGAGTGCAACACGGTCTTCTTCAAGTATTCTATTGCGATCATGCGTTTTAATACCATATTGTGATGGGGTACGATGTCAATCGACAGCAGGAGATTCGTCAAACTGTTGCTATGAAAATGTTATGATAAATTAGCTTAACGTAATATCTTGAGAAAATACCTGTATGCGATTTAATGCCCAGGTAAAAATATCGAAAAATCTGGCGAAATCCCTAATTATTTACTAGCATCATGACAGTATCTTCTCTGTTCACTTGTAAACTGCTGCAGGAACCCAGCTAACTACGGGCTTTCATTTAATTTGGACGATTAATCCTGAAGAAGGATCTATTTCTTAAATGACGGAGACATAACAAATAGGAGTTGCTTCTAATCGAATAGCTACAAAACGGTAGGCCTACTATTTAGAGACGAAGTCGAAAATTATCAGGGTCTTTTACGATGTCTATCCTCCTTTCAAAGAAAGTATACATTAACAAACACTCTTCCAACATGTTCTTTCAAAACTTTCCTGCGAGTGGCACTATACTTTTCTTCGTAGTCACCCCTTAAATAAGTTGTTTTTGTGGCTGATTGAGTAAACAATCGCAACTCGAGTTGGCAGATAGTGGTGCAATAGGGGTCCCTTTCCCTTGAGTTAAACAAGTGAATTAGACAGGGCGCATTGCCAAAAAGCTCTCCGAAAGAATAAGAAAATCCAGATCATCTTTGTAGTTTCTCAGGCGTCGCGATACCTAACTTGCAGAGGGCTTGTCAGTAAGATCTACCTGCAATCAGTCTGATTTCACCTGAATTTTAAGGGTAGTGCCGAGTGTAATGAAAACAAAGAGCTCTACAGAATCGTTCTAGGACACGTAGTATTTTAGTATCCAAACTATTTGCGAAATCGACTGTTAAATAGCATGTCGCAATTCAGTTTATAGCTATATTTTTCTTTCAATTTCATAACTCATGTAACATTTTTGGGCACGTTCAGTGCAAGATTATGCGTCAGCAAAAATATTTCTTGGCCTAGTACCAAACCCAGAGCTTTTGCTACAAATCTGATTCTAAAACTTTTTACATAAAATTCCTCATGTGTTACTCTAGGTGTGGCCTAGGATAAAATTAATTAGTCTTTGTCAGCAAGGCTAAAGTACACTGAGGTATCAATGCTCCTTAGTGAATTAATTGTTTAGTAACGTGATAGGCTATTTTGTTTTTTAGTCCAACTAAACATGCGCTCAGTTCAATTTGAGGCAAATTCTCTGAACAATAGGGTACACCAGTAAAATCAGGCAATGCTGTTATGTTGTGAGAAAACTGTTTGCAACAGAGATATCAAAAGTTTTATTGGTAGTCTTCGTTTTAATGTTCACCATCTCCAAACTCCGATGGATAAGAAAGTAACATAAATATAGATCATGACTCTCACCAACATGTCTACTGCTTTGCAAAAATTAGATGTGTTCAAGTAAGAACTTGCTGTTTCCGTAAGTGGAAACGCAACTTCGAGAGTGCACGTAAAAGATGGAATGGAGGAGCAAGGAAGAATTGAGCCTTCTTAGCGAGATCTGCAATTATTCATCTAGATAATAACGATGGAAATAGCAACCATGGTTATGGCGATGGTAATGTCGATGGTGATGGTCATGAGTCTTGCGGTAGTTTCTACATGACAAATGACGATCAATATGAAACTATCGGACGACAAGCTGGCATTTTAAAGCATATTTAACCAAAGTAAAATTTCTACCTGAACATGCAGCTTGATTTCATACTTAAATATCTTTCAATGTATACATAATTTGTGAATGCACCACATGTAATCTTCTATCAGTTTACTCTAATTCTCTTACGACTCATCAATATCGGACACTCCCACCTTTTCTAACAAGTATTCGAGTAATCAAGAGGAAATAATACGTGAGTAATGAGACTATTATGTTATAATCCGATTCAGTATTTAACGACCTTCTTAAATCTACGTTAGGTGTTCAATTATGCAGTGCACCGCGAATGCGTGGGCCGCAGGTTTGAATCCCGTTGGTGGCGAAATTCCTATTTCCCTAGTATTTGCTAAAAGGTGTGCATTGGTGGCATTAAACTTTCATTGATATATTGTCGTCGATTAAAATACTTTTCATTGCTGTACGTGCTGTAGAGCAGTAGTAGTTACAAAGCGTCACTGAAACTGGTCAGACGTAGCATTCCGCCGTAAAATATTATTCACCCACTGATTATCCTTGTTCATTCTAACAAATCTTCCCCCACCCCCACTAAGAAGAGTCTGTAGCTTTACTTCATAAGGCTGCCATTCAAGAACAAATTGATGAATTTTGGCTCTTTGAGCTATATTCTGTTGAGTGGACAATTTCAATAATTATCTATGAAAAACAATAATAGCAACAAGTACTCAAGACAGAGCCTCTCGCTAAAATTGTATTTGTCAGTAGCCCAAGCTCCCAATTACAATAACTTCTTCCTATATGTCTGCAGTTTTTTTGTTATTGCTTTCTATAATTGAGGTTCGCTTGCTTTCTTTGAAAATCTGCTGCCTCTACAAAACGCGGAATGTGCTGATTGAAATTTTGCCTCATAATCTCCGTGAGTCTCATTAGTAAGGCTAAAACATGAAAATTAGCCTAGCAGGCCATAATCGAGGCTTTCAGTGAATTCGAGCTTTTTCGCGAGATTTTTAGTGGGTTTGTGTACAGAGATTTAGTCCATGGTGCTAACTGTGCTTTACAGGGTTTTTGTGAAATACGCGGTTTTTAGATGGTTGGAGTTTTGCATCTAATGGACAGCCTCTCTGTACTTTTTCAAGATATCTTCCCTGTGTCTGTTCTTAGTAAAGCATCGGAGGGAAAAACTGTATCCATGATGGGATTCAATATGATTACAATTGACGCTCTCTCTTTCCAATGAGTAATCATGTTTGCTTTTCAAATAGATTGATACTGTTTTGTTGTACTCTGAAGAACATATACTACGCATGAATACATCAGGCACTGGATTAAAGGAAAGTTACTCCACCGGAGAGAGCGATGCTCAGAGAGTAGGGGCACAACGTAGTATAGCATGTCCTTTAACATAGCACATAGAGAGGTGGTCAAGAAACCATCCAGTTTGTTTATATGACACCGACAAAGTGAGACCTGCGCATAATTTTCATAAAGATAATATGAAAGCTAAACAAAGAATAAACTCTTCCAAAAGAAGAAAATATATTTCTACAACACATGCTACTTGTTGCATCACTACGTAATACGAGGTAATGGCTTCGAAACCAACGATCGACGTGTGTACGGTCATCACTACCCTTTAGGATGTACAGCAGGCGTCTCCTTCAGACAACAATTGCGTTGCATTTACATACCTGTATGAATACCAGCCCTGAGGCGCAGTTGAGTTCCTGGCATATGGCTGATTTCGAAATCTCCAACAGCATTCATAAGGTACAAAGCAAGGGTTGCAATTTCCCCTGCGTGCTTGTCCCCGTTTCGTAAAGGAAGACCAGAAACAACCATATCTAAGAATCAAATCAAAGAAGCAAGGAAATGAGTCATCTTCGATACCTTATACAATGAAAAACCTTATTTAACGTTAGAGTAAATAATATATGAAACAAAGACATGACTATTGAAGTGGACTATGGATAACTACAAGAGGTGCTCCCTGTAACTTAGCATATATACAGGGCGTCATTCGCAAGCAACATCTCTTCAAAAGAATTTTTTTTAGTCACTACATACTTAGTATAGCCCAATTTTATACCTCCCCCCCTGAATGTTTGATTACCACTTAAAAAGTACCTTCAGGAAAAGAAAGAATAGAATTCAATTTCAAGATGTTTTCTTGTTCAAGCCTTCAGTAGATGAAATATTATAATATTTTAAGTTTGTAAAAAATGGGGCGAAATTCTTTATAGCGGACTTATTGCCTTCAATTGCTTCCTTCCCTTTTGTACAAGTTTGTATTTTACTCCCGCCCCAAATCCTAGGCTTCTTGTGTTAATAGCTCCTTAGCGTTACTTAGGATAATCAGCTGGAATCAGCCTCCACCCAGGTCTACGAAATGACCCGCTTAGTACCCCTCTATATGTATAAGATTTGGCCATAGCATTATACATAGCAGAAAGGGAATTTGTTGAGAAGCAACGGCAAAGGTTTCCAAGGTGTCCGTTTGTTTTGACTCAAGTGACATGAATGAAATGGTCAAAGAATAGCAACATTTATCATTTATACCATCAGTGAACCTTCTGTCTAGTATAGAACAGGTCTCTCTATTTGTGGGGGGAGGGGTGCGGGTGCTGGTTGGTTAACCAAAACGCACATAAACCGTATTAGTCTCATTGTCTTCCACGCATTTTAAAATAATAAAGTAATTGCTTTCAAATCCCTTTGATTCTTTGCGTTACTTTCACTTACAGACAACGTGAACCAGCCATTGTTCTTTCGAGCCCTTCCAATGAAAAGCGTTTACTCCGAGCGCAAACGCATTCCTGTGCATGACGTTGAAAGTGATTAACAAAAATTGTACAGAGTGCACTTACAGGCGTCTCCGATGGTCTCCACTTTGTACGTGTCGAAATCTCCTAACAGGGAGTCAAAGCAGGTGTACATGTCATTTAACATCGACACAACCTGAAGTGGGCTACTGGCCTTTGCTATGGATGTAAATCCGACGATGTCACTGCAATGTGTAAAGAAAAGTATTTTAAAACTGTTAGTGGAAAGAAGTCTTATAGTGAAATGACATAAATCTGTTGATATTGTGTTCTTGTCCAGAAGTAATAACTATGAAAGAGGCTTAGGCTACAAAGAAGAAGGGGTGGAGTATTTACCATGAGACTTTTATAGCTCCGTAGCAAGACGTCCAAGCTGGTACAAATTGTCAATTTTCTCTACCCCGTGGAATGTTTACAAAATTTTACTCTCCCTTTAAGCTGTGCTATGATAAAAATTATTACACTTTTCCGCATCCAAACCCTTCCATTCACCATTTGATTGAAGCTTCATCAGATGATTTGTCAAATCGTAAATGTTGTAAATGGTTATACACTGGGTTTTGAATATTTTTTAACTTAATTCCCCTACAAGACTGTTCATGACAAGTTACCTTTTACTGATTCTAACTGTACATAAATATGTTTATGACAGAAGGTTCTAGAGGGTAACAATTTCAGCAATTAGCATTTATTGTTTGTAAACAATGCCGGGTTTCTAGATGGTTTAAGAAAAGGCTCGTTATGAAAAGTGATGTGGTCATGTTAGTAGCTACCCAATTTTTATTTCTTTGGTGACAAAAGACCCTTATTTAAAATGCCTTTCGTAATGTGGAAATTTCTGGCTCCCTTACTAGTTCTCACATAAGTGTAAACACTGTATTTACAGCTGGTCCCTTTAACACGAGTGGGTGATTACCATTTTAGTAGTTAAAAATTTCTTCCCTGACCTGTCATATTTGTTGACACTTTTGTCTATTTAAATAAAATGTGGACCCAAAATCTAGTGCAAATCTAAAATTTGTTGAAGTTTTGAGAACTACCAATTCATTTACAGTATCTGTCAGTATCCGCATTCTTACCTACGGTGCGCTTAACCCCACAAGGTAATAAATGAACCTGGGTAAAAAACTATGCTATGTTTTGATTTACCTGAAGTAAATGGTGCATCCCTCAAAGGTCTCTGGTTCGACTTTCTTCCCTTGCTTCAAATCTTCTGCAACTGACTTTGGTAGCAAACCTATAATAAGACGAAGTCGCTTTTTTAACAAATCAAGACAGTATTCAATAGTAATATTGGAGAAAGGGGAATAGGCAAACAGCATCCCTGATTTAAAACTCACTTAGAACAAGTGAATGTTTAGTTTCTAGGGACACCTTGCAATATGTTTGGTACTTGTGAAGAGGGGTGCCATCCCCATAAAGTTGTAAATGGTGAAAGGGCCTCAGGCTGGTTGTTGGCTATGGTGAAACCTCATTGTTCCAAAATTATAGCAACCTTTCCTAGCAGTTTTAGGTATTCATAGAAGAAAGGAAAGCAATTACTTTTATACTTCTCTACGTATTTCGTTTAAATGGAAAGTAGTAGCTTCGTCATTAAAAAATTGTCAAGTGATATTGATAACTATTCATGGAAGTTCGTTGCCGAGAAGCAAAATCTCCAACTAAGGAAAGGAGAACCATGAGGATAATTGGGAATTTAATTCTTCACCTATAATAACTACATTATCATAGTTAACTACATATCACCATCCACATGCTTGCTTCTCTCTATTAAAGATTTTTGGGGTTTTTATGACACTTTCGAGTTGTTTTATCTACCTGAAAATATTCCCTTAATTCAATTGCACATCAAAATATGAACGTAATTCAAACTTTTACTACAGCAAACCCGTACATTGTAAAAAACTTTACTTTCAAACCTACCCTCATCCTTACATTTTGTACCGAAGGCAAATTGTTATAGGTATTGTGGGGCAGGGAGAAGACAATCTTGAACGTGCTTTATATAACAATATTGCCGAACACTAGCCTCGAACCTGTGGACATTTAGCTCTTTTGCTGATCGGGTGCATATAAATATATCGAGTTTCCACAAATTCCTCCCCAAGTTAAACAGAAAAACAAGTATGATCAACATGCTTAACAAGCATTGTGATCCTTTGCTTAGTTATTAGTTCTTAGCAGCTCATACCGAATGGTAGGAAAAGTCAGGCTACCAGGAACAAAAAAGGCTGCCCATGGCAATCCTATCCAAAAGGAGGCTCTGACGAGGCTTTGAGAATCAACATTATCCCCTGGCTTGTTTGTTACTTCTATTATATCGTAAACCTGACACTTTATCCCGAAATTCTGACTGTGTAGTCAATCCTATGGCATTTTAATCTATACTGGAAAACAGTTTATCAGGTAGGCCATGAAGGATCATTACGCCAATGAGAGAATTCCGTTTAGGAGAAACAGGGTGAGGAGGTTAGGAGATCTGATTGACTGAGTTGACCAGAAATTATTTGATACCCGTTGTTATATCTATTGACCTTTCATGATTTCAGACTAATGACTCAACCATATTTCTTGAGTTGATCCAAATTTTGTTACTATCCTCTAATGAAAAAAAACCCATATCAGCTATATACACGAGTTACATTTCATGCAAAACAACTTCATGAAGAATAGATATTATGATCTAGCTGAAATATTGTACTACACAGAGGATATTATTCTTATCAGTAACAAGTATTAAAATCCAAATGTTTGAGAATTGAACTAGAACAAGAAAATCTTTACTATTAAGGATGAGCATTTAATACATGAATATCCAATGTACCTTGCACTTTAACAGGGAGTTCGAGTCTACTTTTTAATATTTTTAGAGAGCATACCTAGAAGGGTGATTCAACAAAAACGCGAGGAACATGAACTCTGTCTGGTGGCCATAAAGAAAAATGCCGCCTTCCATATCACAAATAAACACAACAGAAATAAAGACGGTGACCCTTCCTACATGGGTATAAAATTGGATATAACTGGAATAAAGTTGTTCAATGACAATTACTTTAAGACCGAAACTTCTGCTTTGCAAATAAAATGATGAACTTTGTTGTTCGGATATGTGAATGGTGAGTGAGTTAAATTAGTCGTGTTCTGTAGATTTATCTCATGCTCATGAGACACAAGCAGAGTTTAAAAACGTAACAATGCTTTTTTGTTAAACTGCCTAAACTTCCACAAATAAATTTGTTATAATTGTAAAAATTCTGACTCTGTTGACTAGGTCCAAAAGGACATCAAAACCCACAAGATTGCGGGCAATAAAGGAAGATATTGGAAAGGGAAGTCTGAAGATACAGCCAACCTCCCACATAATCACATCAACAATCTATCCTACACACGTCCAGACGTATGGATGTTGGAATAAGAGAAAGAAGCACAATGGACATAAAATAGGAATTATGATAGATCTGGATGTTTCAATCGATGTTCGTATACACGTGTGAAGTATCCTTGTTTTTCAGAACCTAATAGCCTGCCGATGCGAGATGTATCTCTCAAACCATATATTTCATCAGATTCTCGAATTGAGATGAACTGCTTCATTGCTGACTTTATCATATCCTAGACACGAATGCAGTATTTTCAGTCAGATCAAGAGGAGTGAGGTTGGAGTCGGTATTTACTCTTAATCCATCGATTTCAAGCAAACCCTGTCAATTCTAACCAGACAAATGCCAAGAATTGAATATATTTGACTTCTGTGATTTTCTATTATCACTTTCACTAACTGACCTTTAGTTCAATTTAGATTAAAAGAGCAAGGGACTTAGTTATGGCGTCGATTAATTCTAAAATTTTTAGTTGTTGTGGAATTCTATACTATATACGTTAGCCACAGCAATTGTGTTTTCAATATAAGACTAAGCATCATCATCAAACAGGGCACGTTTAAAATTCGAGTAACGTTGAAGACGCTATCAAACATTGAAAGTGGACTACTCGATATACAGAAAAAATTGTGACAGCTATTATATTAGATCAGAGAAAAACAGGCATGTATTTGGCTATACAACTATCATGACAGCAATGTTCAAGAGTAGAAATGTACATCCGATTATAGATAAATACCCTTGAATCCGAAAACCAGATAAAATTAAGAAACCCAACTATGATCTCATCTTGTGATACTCTAATCGATATGATCCTAAATTTAATCGATATGATCCCTAAATGAGTTGTTACGTGGTGTTTCTATACACTCCAAAGCAGCAAGGGTAATTGCTCCAACATGATGCATGATTTTGTATCATAGTGTTATTAAACACATAATCTAAAAAGAGTTCAGTTTTCTTTTAGGAATTTTCTGTGTCAAACAGTAAGGATATAATGTAATCAAAACAACACTATTCGTTTCGAAGTAAAGGGCAAGCAAATCCGATACAAAGTCCACTATAATCCCATCTGATTGGAATCTGATCGGATTCGAGCACCTCTAATCTAAATGGATATTGGTCAAATCTGTAAAGTAATTTGTTGCTAGTTGACAGGTCTATGAAGGATTACTGGCCATTTGAATTTTTTACAAGCTCAAGAATTAACAGAAAACTGTGAAAATGACAAAATTGGCAAAGATATTGAGGGATACATACGAGCAACCAGATCCTCAGTCTTTTGCTTTTCTTTTGCTAATTCCTTCGTCCTTTGGGCTACAACGTCCTCCAAGTTACTTGAATAACGCTCCAGCTATTTCAAGAAGAAAATTGCGGATTCGTATCATGTTTTAATGCTATAGATATCATGATATTAAGTGTACTATAGTGATCTTGCAAATGAAGATCCGAAACAGCAACGTAGTTACGCCACGATATATAAAAGCCGTTAACCGAGGTAAACGTACTTGAAGAAACAATGCTGCTTTACTCTCTGTGTATTTCTCTAGTTGTCAACCCGAAACATAATCTCTTTCAGGCTTCTTTATATCTTCAAGCTATGTTTTTGTGTATTTCTTCATACGGTTCATGAAACAAAACCAGAAGTCTACTGTAAGGATTTCTTTGCTTTTCTAGTGTCCATTGTCAATGTTTTAAGGCGATATCAGCAAAGTTAGAAACAGAAATACTATTCTGGTACACGAATCTGATAAAATATTTAGCGAAACTTGTACGTCACTGTGTTGAAAACTCTCGATTACAAGGAAAGCAAAATCTATCATCATTAGCTGATCATTTAGATGTTATCAAATGACACTGAAAACCATTTCGTAGTGTTTGAACTTGAAACTGAATTTACTGTTTCTCAGTGCTTCTCCCTGTTATTGATTTACCTGCTCGTTGTGAAGATTCGTAAATGATATTTATTGACACCTCGCGATTTGGACTTATAGTCCTCCTTTCCAATATTTATATCTAAAAAATTCTTCACAATCCAGTACTTTCTTGCTGGACTAGTTGTGTTCATATTTTCAAGACTGTACATTGGCACAGGCATGAAAGCTCTTTGCTTCCTACAACTCATGCTATAGCAATACACAGCAACAAGTTGCCCAATGTTCGAAAATTTTAAACTTTAATGTAGTATTTTGCAATGTTCGGCATCATAACCGTTTGACATTCGTTCAAATTATACGAAATCCTGCATACTTACCATGACTACAAGTCTATCCATCAACTCGCCTCTTTGTGGGTCTATTCGATCAAGGTCCTTTGCACATTCTTTGATTGTTGGTCTTCTGCTAATGTCATCTGACCAACATTTCTCAATTAACTAGGCAGAAAAAAAGAGTCATTACAATTTGAGAGTATCAGAAAAAGCCGGTTTCACATTAACGGAGATTACCTTTGCAGATGCTAAGTGTTATCTCCACTCTTCTTATTAGTTTTTGGAAAGTGTATCTCTGCTTTGTTCCTTTGTAAATGTACTTTAATCTTCTAATCTTCGTTGTCCAGACAACAGACGTTTGCATCTGATCAAATGGCTGGGGTTCTGAATTTATCAGCAAGTTAGAGAGTAATGGACGGGGGCTAGACATAATGGGCCTTATGAATGATATTATAGATGCAGGGTGCTTCCATGTTTTGACAATTGTATGTTATGGTATTCTTTCAAGCTCAAATATTATCTTAAGTCTTAAATTAATGGTCTAAAAGCTTCATAAATAAAAAAAGTTGTCACAAAAGAGAGAGAGAGCGAGCAATTAACTAGCTGTAAGAAAATCTCTTTTACAATGTGTTTTGCTGATGTGTCTGACTTTGTACGATTTGTTCAGCTTCGGTGCTACATGTTTCTGAAGTGTTTAAGCTTTGGAACAATGGACAAATAAAACATGGGATAAAATAGAGATTGGGGAAACTACGAGTCTAGTTTTTTTAAAAAGATAAGAAATTTAGGGGTTAATATAGAGCAATCTGCCGTAATCAAATCAGACAAACTGATGATTAAGAAAGAGTCATTCTTTAAAGATTTGATTTGCAGTGTGTATGCACCTTGGCGACAGGGTTGGGTTTAAATATTGGCTTGACGGAATGTGTTACTCTACCAATATAGTCTTTCTTATCTAAATTCTCTTCAAGGATGGTACGAAAAGAAAAGAAATTTTGATAGTGCTCACAAACTCTTTTTTGACAACATGGTATAATCTGGCGGTCTTTAGTGGAATCAAAGATTTTGCGATGTACAGGTTTATGATAATAGCAAAGAATAAAAGGGAAAACTTGCTTCTTTTGTTATGCCAATGCGAGTATTGCTGTACAGACAATAGAGTGGAGGTTCAAATTGTTTTGCCAATATTTGCATGTTATGGAGTTTCCTTTCTACGTACGACTAGTATCAAGGTTCTTTGGTAAATAAAACTCAAGTTTGTTTCAAACTGTTCTCGATCAGCAGTCGCGTCAATTAGGTTCAGAACAGGGTGTAAGTTGCACCTACAAGTCCCAGAAGTCAATGTGAACACTTTTTGTTTAATATGTCCCATACAGAATTGTTCAGAGACTTTTTAATCAAAATTTGACGTCCATTAACAACTGTATCGTGTAACATGGCATCGCTAAAATTTTCAAGGACAATTTTTGCATCATCTTCTCTGACATAACAATTGATGTTTCAGGTGTTTTTCACCTCTTTATAAAAATCTTGCTGGTTCGTCCCTTTAGTTGTTGTATTAAATAAAACAATAAGAGAACCAAAAATATAAGCTACTCGTACTTACAAGGAGCCCTCAGTTAAAGGGAGCATCAAAAAAGACTCAAGAACAATTTTAAATTTGTACCGATTATCAAAAAAGTGCAGGATTTTTGAAAAAGTAGTTTCCTGGCGGCTTTCATCGAAACAAAGTTAAAAGCAGCTTCCCTTAGGCATATGTCCAATACCAGTACCATATTCATGTATCCTGAAAGGGAACTATTTGATCAATACTGTTGCTAGTGAAAAATATTATGGCTAAGGGGGGTTGGAAAGAGAAAAAGAGAGTTCGTTTTAAACGGGAAACAAAGAAAATTTGGGCAGCTTACTTTTGCAAACAGATTTTTGCATCCTGATACAAAAACTACTTTTCAAGTGTCGAAAGTGATGGAGCTATTCATCCTTGAATTTTCTGGATCATGAAAACTTGAAATCCTCCTCACTCCAATAATAGCCTCCTGAAATGTTTATTACACAAATGTCGTTCCCAGCCAGATTTGACCTCAAGTTAGACAAAAAATCTCTTTCTGTTAGCAATATACAGTGCCGATAGACTTGGTACTTCATATTGCAACCATCCCGAAAATCCTCAGCTCGCATAATTAATTATTGATAGTAAGCTTCTACAGTTTGAAAGCAGTTCTATAGATTACTTACATGGCAATGCATATAAAGGCTTTAATTACGAAGGAAAATGGCAAGGATTAAGATGTACGAGTAAAATAGACTTCACTCCATTATCTTCTTAAACTCTTAACTAGTTAAATCGGGTTGCTTTCTGCACTTTACAGCGAGAAAAGCACATGTACTTGTCATGGAAGGAATCGGAGTGCAACAAATACCGAGAAAGGAGCCACTTTCAGCTTCTTCCAAACTCAGAATAAAAACATTTATCCGCACTTAATCATTGAATTGCCAGCCAAGAATATATAAAAATAGCAGGGCAATTGTACACTGTAAGAATAATGCCAATGAAATAGCATACTAGACACTTCTAAAACTAAAGGACGCAAAAATATCTTAGAATCTTAGAATTGAAAGTATTTGGCAGAGTTTATTGTATTACTTTAAACTGCTTTGAATTGTTTAGCAATTGCAAGTCCAGCCTTCTTACTATGCGTAAAGAAGATATCTTAGAAAGGCGTGCCTTAAAGAATTTTCAATTGTATTGAAATGCAAGATAACAGGGAATTCCATGAAGCTCCAATGTACTTTAAAATACGGAAAACCTACAAGCAAGCTTACTATTTCTTATTGGAGATAATAATAATGCAAATCCCACATTGAATGGTTTCCTGATAAAAAGACGTGAAGGTCATTGACGTGACGCTGTCTTGTCCCTTAGTCCTTTAATTAGAAAGGTATCCAGTCAATATTGCCCAAACAAGAATTTCTGAGCAAAGTATAAATATCTTTCACTTCAGTTAAAGAAAGACATTCTTGACTGACAACTTGACTTTGTGTGGCCTAATGAAGGAACGACTAAAAGGCTTTTTAACACCTTATCAAGTTCCAAGATTCACTTCTTCACCTTGCTTTAGAGTATACCCGAAGCTTACATTTATAACTATTTGATTCTTTGCTTGTCGTACTACCAACATATTTATGGGCATAAAATTATGTCAAATTACATAGCCATTTGTTTTACTTCAATCTTAATCTCACATTCATAATTCAATGAAGAAAGTTTGCTCTTAGGTCTTCGACAAGGCTTCGTCCCTCTTGATAAGCGCCATTGCCTACCAGCTACGTACTCAGCATAGTTGAACAGGAAGGAGACAGCGTAACCAAGAGATTGGACATAGGATTCATTACAATATGTCATGTTTTCAGTAATCACCAAAGACAAGTAAGACCTGGGCTATGCATCGGATTTTTCATCCGCCGAACTAATTTTAGGCTATTAATTTCATGAATAATCCGATGTATAGATTAATTAAGTACTGAAATTTTTTATTCGGGTCGACCAGAATATTAAGATCCACCTACTCAGTCGAATTTAATGCATTGAGGTCGACTCTGATCCATGCGTCGAATTTTCATGTGCCGTATTAAATGCATAAATTATGACAGCTTGAAGATTCCCCTGGTTCTTTTGTTCTCGAGTTGCCAAAGATATTGTAGCGGACAAATAATCTTGTTGGCGGGGACATTTCAACACGGCTTCCGCACATCAGACCCAGACTTTCGTTTACATTGTTCGAAGTCGACAAAATATATCTGTATAAATTGTGGACAGGCGGTTAGTACAAGATGTCCAGTTTTCGAGGAAAATGAGACGACCACAGGCTGAATAGCTGGGAAATGTGTAGGCTATTGTAAAGAGTGTGCATTACCAGTGGAAGAGAACATATTGGTAGAAACGGAAACCTGAAGGATGCCTATTCAGTGATTGAATCTGATTCTGAACTACACTGAATGAATCAAAAGATAATATACAGCTATTCTATTTATTGACCACGCTGATGATTTACGTTATTTATCTTCCACTACTAGGCTTCCCTTTAGTTCCCAACCCGTAGAACAGGGGCAAAAATTTTTGTAAAGAGTAAGGTAATGATATGAATTAACGCCCCTTCAAAGAAACGCCTCTCTTTCTTTTTGTAGAAAATTTGATAAACACTTCCCCCTCCCCGGGCGTTTATTTGAATCATTACCGTACTCTATTAATGATTTCCCCTGTAATATGGGTCAGGAATTCAAGGGATAATTCTTGTGATTGAGCAAGATCACGTTTGCGTTTTAGAAATTTAGCGGTGATCATGTGTGAGATGGTTGAGTTACGCTTGTTGAACGGCAGTTGCCAACGTACTCTTAACCTCTCACGAAGAGAACTAGGACTGTGCCTAAACAGTTATTTTGTATAATTTCGTAATCAGTACAACGTTATTTTCCATGATCAGTCTTTAACTTTAATCGTCAC